>VXBB01003158.1:0-19569 GCA_013399915.1 Illadopsis cleaveri | reverse complement strand
CGCCCGTCTCTTCGGCTCCACGCTGCCCTCCGCTCGCAGAGGTAACCGCGCTCCGGCCGCCGGCCTTCCTTCACCGGGCCCGGCGGGGTCGGGCCCTTGGGCCCGCGGCCCTGAGGGGAGCCCCGGCCCCGCCGCTGCCCTTATCGCGCTGTGACAGCGGCGGGACACGGCGGCCTTTCCCCTTTTTTTCCTCCTTTTAGCCGTTTGCTGGTGTCACCCGCGCGGTGCGAGTCGGGGTAAGGGCAGCGTTACGTGGTGTGAAGTGTCGGAGAATTTGCCCTCTCTATGGGGAAATAAATGTAACGCGAGAACAGAGTTTATTTCAACAGAAGTGATGCTCAGCAGCTGTCGGCCAGTGTGTGTTACTCTGCAGTGCGAGTAAATGTGTTCAACTGGCTTAAAAATGGCTTAATTACCTTAATTAATTAAAAGCCTACCTTTGTGGTCGCCTAAGCTTCAACTATTTCTCATAAAGATAGACTTAGTTAGCAAAATTAATTATTTCCAACTTGGTAGAAGGAGGAGACTGTGCCAGATACCCACTGGCACACTTGAAGGCTGTACGAGGCCGTTCCTTATTTACTTTTTTACTGTTCCTTATTTACTTTTTTTTCCTCCTTTTTTCCTTTCCGTGGTATTCTTGGGGGTAGTGAGAGCAGACAAATCATGTGCTGCTTTGGGTGAACAGTAGAGCACCCCCAAACTGTGCTGAAAAATCTCTCCTTTGCCACATTTGCAGCAATGTTTTCAATTACTCTACTCTCAGCAATAGCCTGATGAGTCAGAGATCATTTACTGCCACTAAGAGGTGAGTTAACTCTTTGTAGGTGACTTTACATTTATATCTCAAATATCACCTGTGCTGAAAGGTTTGGAGCTGTACTTTCAAGTCCAGCCTGTCTGGCCTTATGCAACCCCTCTGAAACAATCAACTTTAAAGCAGCTACTATTTGGAATTTATTACAGAAATACCTTTTTTTTTTAGTTGTGGGAGTTTTGGTCAGAACTAAGATCCTAAAAGATTATGTAAAAGAGCAAATGAGAATAAAATGCAGATAGAGCAATACAAGTTTTTATCCGTCAGCTTTCAATGAAAGTTGTTTAAAAATAAATGTATCTTTTTTTGTGTATCTTTTATATTAAATTGTGTTTTCTGCCAGGTGCTTTGTTTGCTGTTGCTAGTGTGTGCAAACTTGAGAGAGTTCAGAGTGCACAGATCAATGTGATCAATCCAGTGTTATGTGGGACAGTTACAGTTTGTTACAGTCTCCCTGTCACTTTCCTGAGCAATAGATGCCTGCAAGATCCCCCAGGCTTGGGTCAAAAGTCAGTATTTATTTCATCGAGTATCAATTAAAGGTTAATAAGGTGTTAAGGAGCTTCCCATCGTTTCTTAACGCACAAATCCGAGCACCTTGGATCGGTTCCATTTCTGCCAGCAGCGTTAGGGACACGTCCTTTGAATTTAGTGCTCCAGAAAAAAAAAAAAAAAATCACCTGAGCCACCGTGCCAGGTGTATGAGCAAATCCTGCCAACTGTTACATGCTGGAACATTTATCAGAGTCTGGATAGGTCAGTGGCAGCTGCCAGGCATTGGGCTGGAATGTTGATTTGCCCTGAAAATCTCCTCCTGGGCTTATTGACACAAGGAAGTACTGGTGAGAACTTCCTTACTGCTTCATTGTGTAATTATACAATGATATTTTGTCAAAAAAACATCACTCAGACCTCACAATAAGCGCGTGAGGCTTTTCATGCTTAGCCACAAGCTGATGTAGCAGTATTATGATTTTTTCCCCCCTGGTTTAGTCCTCACAGCTCAGTACTCTGTGCTGTGTAAGGTTTCACAGTTCATCACATACAGTTCTCAGTGCATTTTCTGTCTCACAAGAGCGCTCTGAATTAAAATCAGGACTGAAATGTTTGAGCTTTTGTGTTAATGCTTCAGCCTCTCTCCACAGGCCAAATCTCCCCGTGCTACAAGGAAAGCTGTGTGACTTCAGGTTTTCTTCAAAGGAGGCGAGGTGGTTATTGTTTTATATTAAGGGGTCTTTTCTCAGTTTCTAGACCAAATCTCAGTGAAGGAACCATCTCTGAGGAACGAGCCTCCAAGAAAGGGAGCTGCTCAGAACAACTATTGCATTGTAAACACTCCCCAAAGCTTATTCTTTACTGACAAGTGCACTTGGCACACGGAGTCGTCAGAGTTCTCTCTGCACATTCAGTTAAAAGACACAACTGCTTCTGAGAGCCAGCCAGTGTTTTCAAGTTTTCTGTGATGTTCTCATCACTTATCCTATGTAATCTAAAATGTGTTGCAGTGGCACTCAGCAGAGGGATTCAAAGTGGGGAAGCTCATTGATTGTTATTCCTCCCTCACGTTTACAGATGGAAGCAATGCTTCTGTTAAGAGATTTCTAAAAGATTAATTTTTAGTCGTGTTAAAAATAGCAACAAGTCATCTTCAGGTTCAGGAATCTTAAGCAGCATGTAAGTTAATAAACCAGCTTCAAATCTCATTTGACCCTGTCATCTTCGTTGTGACTTTGCAGAGGCCTGTAAAAGATTTCCTGGCAAATTCAGGTTCCTCTTCTTTATTTTTCTCCCTTCTTGTTGTAGTAACAAGGTGAATTTTCAGAGTATGCTCCTTCAGCTAAGTTCCCAGCTCTTGGTTGCTGTTGTTTCCTCTTTCAGAGCAAATGAGCTGTGCTTCTCTTGCCATTCTTACTTTTTCTTATTTTTTTGAAGAGTTTTTGGATTTTCCATAGGATTCTCTCATCCCTGTAACAGTAGAACTGTGTATTGTCAGCGAGTTTGTAATTGCCAATGTTGCTGTATAGCTCTGCTGTCAGTAAGGCACAGAGTCCTTATCAAAACCAGAGAGCAAGTGAGAAATTTGCCACTTTAAATGCGAGAGATGAGATAGGTATTCCAGGCTGTTGTTGATGTTGAAATCACAAGCACAACATATGCTGGCTCACATCATACCCAGCCATGAAATGCAATCCTGCCCGTGTTGCAAGAGAAGGAAAAGGCTGTTTAGTTTCCCAATGAGGGTTGGTGTTTTTTTTTTTTTCCCCGTATTGGCAGTAAGGTATTTCAGCAAAGTTAAGATTACGCTGAGTTTGCCGGTGCCGGCCGGTCGGTGACGGCCAAATAGGACACGGCTTCTCAGTTTTCCTCAGCACCATTTTTGTTGCCAAGAGGTGCCTCAAATTCCTGGAAACTAATTTTTAGCGGAGTTCCCAAGTAAAAGCCAAATCCAGACGTGCAGTCATTGAGTCTGAAACACCTGAATTTGCATAATAAAGAGACTTCAAAGGTTTCTCTTGGGGGGTTGAATTATTTCACAATAAAAGCTGTAAGTTGATTGTGTTTATCATTCTGAGGATCAGTTTCGTAACTGGGATGTTCCCTATTTCATGCCACAACGGGACTCTCAATCGTCTGATGTTAGAATTACTTTGGCAGCTTTTAATGAGATGAACATTAAGGTGGTAAAGATCATTTACTTTGAATGACTGAAATGTGGATGTTTAGAGTTCAATTGTGTTGCCAAAACGTTTAAGCTCCACTTAAAGTAAATCGGTTTTGAGATTTGGTGGCAATGGAATTAAAATGGGAGTGTTTTTAGTATTTAATTTTCTTTTTTTGTAGGTATTACTTGTGGTCGTACACGCATCCCTGTTTTAGGAAAACTTGGGACTTTTGAAACTTGTTCCCTAAAACGAATTCCTCTTAGAAACTTTTCAGAAACACCAGCATATTTTGCTGCAAAGGATGGTGCAAGCAAGGATGGTTCTGGAGACGGAAGCAAGGTAATCGCCACAAACTATGGGTTTCAATAGTTTATGTAAAATGTTCCTTTTTTTTTTTTTTTAACTTAAAATTAATCTCAAAATTTTGGCCAACTCCTGACATTTCTAATCCTTCAAATTGCTGCAACTGGCAGTGAAGAAAAAAATAAACTGTATTGTGAATTTGTTAGGAGATGAACCTTGTAAACATCCCACAATGCTTTTCCCAGTTTTATAAATCTTTTTGCCCAGAGTACACTTGAAGACTTTATTGGATGTCATAAAGAACAGGTTTCAGGATGTCAGGAAAGAGTAGTAATCAGAGCTGTTCTCCTTCAAAAGCCTGGTGCTCCCAAGTAGACTTTTTAAAAGTACATTTAAATGTTTCTGGGTTTAGAACTGATTTGTCTTAAGTAAAGGCAAGTCAGTGAGGACATGAGCTCACCTCTTGTTAGTCAGTTGTAGTCTATTTTTATCCTAGTCATTCTCTATAATTATAGTTAATAAACAGCTTCTTCAGATAAATGATTACCTGAGAATAAAACTGCTCTTTAGTCAGCAAATAACATTTTGAGAGTTCACAGGCAATAACTTCGCCTTAGTGTGGTGTGTTGTGAGCCTGAGGAACTGTCCAGGGGACACAGGTCTGTTCTGAAGGTTCAATTAAACTTTTTTTTTTTTTTAAATAAAGAAGATTTAAAAAAAAGTAGTGGGTTTTTTTTTTTTCTTGAAAAGGGTTGTGAGGAGAAATCAGTAGGCAAGACAGGTTTAAAAAAATGAAGAACTGCCGTAGAAACAGGAAGAGAGAATTTTGCTGTTTCCAAAAATATAATAACTTGTATTAATCAGAGTATGAAGGCATAGATACAGATACAAGTAAAAAATGCAGTATTTCGGCACTTCGAAATGCATGTTTTAGCATGCATTTTCCCCTGCCAAGGAAGTGAGAGGAACTGGGCTTCAGAAACCCTTAGGATGCATGCAGTTGTGATAATAAAATACTCTGTAAATATGATTTGTTTTCTTGTCCAGCATTAAAACATTAAAATACACTATTAGAACACTGTTGACACAGATTGTTATTGTTCTAGTGCCAGTCAAGCAGCTCTAATGCAGCTATGGGATACTTCTTACATGGGCATCCAAGACTGGCAGACCTGGGAAATGCAGATGTATTTGTAAATAATTTGTAAATGTGAAACACTTCCAACTGTTTATGTTACATTCTTGTAAGTTTCCACAGCCTTTAAAAAAATCCTGACAATGGCTACTTTGTCATGCAGCTATTGCAAAATTCGAATTATTTGATTCCATAAGCACACTGCTAAATGCCTACTGTACTAGCTCCATTGTTTGGGGCTAATTGTCTGGAAATCTCTTTTAGAAATCTGTTGGTGAGGGTGGTGGTAAAAAGTCAAGCTCTGGAAGCTCTGGGAAAGGAGGGAACCAACTGCGCTGCCCAAAGTGTGGGGACTTGTGCACACACGTGGAGACCTTTGTGTGTAAGTTTTCCTTAAAATTTCATTTTTTTAAATAGGCACAGATGTGACTTTGTGATTTAACACAGTCCTGATAACTAAGTGTTAGCCTACCTAATTACATGATGTCAGAAATTTTGTTATGCTTAGTTTGGCCTTTTTGGTGTAACCATTTATTGTCTTCGTGGGTACATTTGTGTGAGTCCCATGATGGGTGGGAATGTGATAGTGGAATTCACGTTGCATCTGTGAATGTGCATTTTTAAAATCATTCATGGCATTTTATATTTAATACCATTTTAACTATAGATACTTTCATATCTCTATTTTATTATATACTTTCTATATGTGCATTTGTAATGTCTGTCCTTTCTTTCGTAAATAATGAAACTTTAATTCTCCATATACTATAACCAAAGTGCTTGTCCAGCAGAGGAATTAGTATCTGACAGATGGCTTACTAGAACAGTCTTCATGGCAAAGTCAGAGCTATAGTACATTCCAAATAGTAGGCTGGAAAGTCCAGCTAGAAAATCCAAAATGTCTGTTCTCTAGCAGCAATTGCTACTTTNTTTTTTTGTGGTGGTGGTATTATCCAAATTAATGCCATTTATTCTTTAGGTTCTATCAGAATTGAAGACATTTCATACCTTATTTCATCACTAATGAGACCAGCTTAGAGAACAAAAACTTTTGTCGGAAAGCAAATACCCATTGTTAGTTGGTGGGGCTCAAGGAGGAAATATCAAGTAGTAATCAGACTTCTTGTGCACTAAGAGGCTTAAGACAAGGTCAGCATAAATGTGTTCAGCAGTTGTTAATATAACAGCTGGCCAAAATAATGAGTGGATGTGCTGTTATTTGGTGCTGCCCATATGAAATAGTATTTAAAATGATCAAATGTCACGAATCACAAGACAGTTATAGAATAATAGCAACAGTATATATCTTTATGTTAGAGAAAGGATCAGTCCTCAGTTACTTTTTCCTTGCAGAAATAAGGTTGTTTTTCCAGTTTGAAACTACAGGCAACAGGGTATTCTGCAAAACCTGGCACTAGTTCATGGAACTAGAAATATGATCCTGTCTGGTGTTCAGTGTGGTCTCTCCCTGGACTAGGTGTGGTTGGAAACAGTAGAATGATTTTTAATCTCATTTACCTTCTTCTGATTCATGAGCAGGCAGAGATGTTTTCGAAACTCTCCCACTTCACTGGTGTGTTTCCCTTGGTACTGCAGTTTGTGCTTTTATCTGGAAATACCATTCAGGCATTGTCCCAGAACGATCCCTGGAAAGCAGAGATGTGATTTAATGTTTTGTCAGTGTTGCTGGGAACACTTAAGCATGCCTGGAAACCTCCTTGGGAGCAGGATTTATTCATACCAACACTATGGGAGAACGTATCTTGTTAGATGCAATCTGAAATTCCCAAGCAGTGAACCCACTTGAGTTGCAGCATCAGAATAACACAGGTTCTGTAAACAGCTTGGGACTGGAAACCCACTTTTTTCTAAAGTTCCCATGAGTCCTGGTGAAGTATTTTCTGTATCTGTGTTGTTCTGGTTTAGTTTGTTAATTTGAGCACACTGCTTCCCAACCACCATAAAGCAGCTGGAAAACAGAAGTTCTAATTATCTTAAAATTTATTTGAAAAAAGAAAACAAAAACTAAGAAAATCTGTCCTGTTCTGCCCAAAATGAATGGGTTGCAAGTTGTATTAAGCCTACTGTAACTTGATTTTTTTGGATAAGCCTTTGTTGTTGCTTAGTCAGGAAAAATTATGAATTTGCACAGTTCTGGTTTGAATTGCCAACCTGCAGAGCCTTGAATAAGTATCTGAAACCAAAGGAAAACATGCAATTAGTATTTGTTTTAGTTTAAATATTAGATTTTCAGTCTTTTTGAGAGTAGGGAAACAAAATACTGAATAAAGGCCATGTTCATTAGAAAATTAATTGCCACTGTGTGGCAGTGTGACAGTCTGGTTTTCTAGTGGAGTTTGTTTTTGATGGAGCATCACTTTGTATCTGCAAATCTTGCAGAAAGATTTGCTTGGCAATGGTTTTCCAGTAATTAACAATGAAGGGAAAATATGAGGCAAACAAAAAGTCATTTTGCCTTGACCTCCTTTCTCAGCAGTTCCTGTATTGTTTTGGGTTGCGAAGGTCTGTGAGGAGAGTTTGTGATCAATGAAATGAGACTTGATCCTCAGATGTGGAGTGAAATCCAATAGCTGTAAAGCTGATTGACATAAGAGGCCTTATCTGGATGCTGCTTTTACTGTCTCCACCCGATGCCATCAGGTTACGCCATCCTCAAAATTACCACTTTCCTGCTGCTGTACATGCTCAGAAGCTTCCCTGCTTTCTTTTTCCTGGTTTGGGTTTTTTTTTTTTTACCTTAAAGCAGTTTGATAGTAGCCTGGTATCACAACCCTACAGCTCTTTTTGAGTTTAATCCTCTGGTTGTTTCTGTTTCCTGTATGTTTTGTAAAAACCTGGCATTTCTTTTTGGCAAGGTCAGCTCACAGACTTTAGAAATCCCTTTGCTAATGCAGCCTCTGTGGCAATGTTGTCTGATTAAAAACAACACTTGACTTGCATTTTGGCACACTGTAAATATTTGCAGACATCTTAATGACAGGGAGGTAATTTGACATGGATATTCTTTGTTGTGCTTTTATGTGTTTGGTAAAAGAACATACAAAAACATGCCAGTATTCAGGATTAGCAAAGTTGCCTGCAACTCAATTGTGTGCTCATTTTTCTTTTAGTGAAGTTTTAAAGATGCCCCAATAGTACTCTTACAGCCCATTCCTTATTTTCTGGGGTTTTTAATCATTCATGTGGATCTATAAAGGGAACAACCATTCTCATGGCTATTCTATCCTAAATAAGCCTTGTAAAATGGAGGAGAACAGCCTCATAGCACTGTAGTCATCATGAATATCAGAGGTGTTTTGAGTGAGCCCTGGGAGAAAGGTTGGGTTGATGTTTTTCCCTACAATATTGTTGCTAAATAATAGTTACATAAGAGGAATGGGTTTGTGCAAGTGGGTTTCCGTCACATTCCCATGTGGCAGATAACAGTAATTTGGAAAGTTGCCAGGAGAACTTTCAGGCTGTTACACAGAATTTCTTTCAAGTAAAGTTAATAAAGCTGTGTTGGTCACAGTATTAGTTGCTACATTCTTAAGTAATCTGTTGGTCTTGCTTGTCCAGGTATAAAGTGGGATTAATGGTAGGAAAAGCCCCACCCACTCCTCTTTTGCTGATGCCAGTCCTATGGGAGACAACAAGTTATAAATAAGCAGCTTGTTTATTGCTAGAGGGTGTTGTTACAGTCAGCTGGTGCTACAGTGTTAAAGCCATTTGCTAAAAACTTTTTATGATTTCAGAAGTTCTGACATTGAAGTTTTCACGGGGTTGTTTTTCTACATTTATTTTACTTCTAAATAAATACCTTTACTAGTATATTTCCTTTCAATCTATCCTATTGCTCATGATTTGCATTTAGTAGCATAGTAATATGGCTAGAAAGGATCTATTCTGAATTACTTTTATTATTCTTCCCTACTGTCTGCTTTTATTATTTCAACTTTGCTTTGCCAGAGGAAAAAAGAAGAAATGCAGGTTCTCATTTTCAGGCTTATGAAACCAACCTTTGCAGATTTCTTGAGACATAGTTCACAAAGTCAGCGGTAGGAGGGTTTAGCTTTTGGAATTTGAAAGAAATTTGTTCTAGTCTTGACAGTAAAAATAAATAAGCAGAAGATCTTGCATAAGATCAAAGTCCTGATGGTCTGTTGCATACCACAACTGCCTCTTGTCAGGATGAGCCCTTTGGGTGACCCCCCTGTGCTCAGTGTCCTGGGCTTGTGTGACTCTGGCCTGACCCACAGTGTTCCAAAGCCAGTGGGATGCAGAGAGCAGGAGCTGCCAGAGCCCTCCTGTAATGCTGTCTTTGATATTCAAGACTGCTTCCCTGCACTTCAGTCTGTGCCTAACCACAGTATTTTATTTTGCTGTCAGTTTGAGAGTTAGGAACATTGCCTGCATAGCTAAAGTCTTCTCATTAATTTTGTCCATCTCAGAAGTGCAAAGTGTCCTCTCCTAAGTGTGGTGCTACTGGATAAGTATCAAAAAGTGTTTTGTGTTTAATCATTGTCTGGTTGCTGCCCAGCATTCTGATTTTTGGGGGGAAAATTGTGTTCCCTCTATGTCAAATTTCATAGGCCAGTAGTAACTTTTAAATGTTCTAAGGTGAGCGAGGGAGAAATGTTGTGTAAACACAGAGTGGCTGTGCTGTCTTACAAGTGCTTGTCCTGTATGATAAACGTGGACAAAAGCAATTCCTCTTACTGTTTTGACTTTTTCTGCAGCTTCCACCCGTTTTGTGAAGTGTGAAAAGTGTCACCACTTTTTTGTTGTCCTGTCAGAGGCAGACACAAAAAAGAGCATCATTAAAGAGCCCGAGTCAGCAGCAGAAGCTGTGAAATTGGCATTCCAGCAGAAGCCACCACCTCCACCGAAAAAGGTATGTTCTTAATTCCACCCAGAGTCCCCTTGTGTTGCAGTTTGGAGAAATGCTTCCCTTAATCTGCATCAGGTGTGTAATGGGCTGCTGGGACAAAGCAACAAACAATGAAGATGATTAGCTCAAGATTAAACCTTTGTGAGCTGTGTGACCCAGCAGAGCTCTGATAAAGCGAACAAGTAGATCCAGTAAAGTTACTGGAGCTTGTTTTCCTCTTTGTCTTGTGACTTCATTTTCTCCTGTGACCTTGAAGCTGGCCTCAGCCCTCACCAGCCATAGTAACTTTTCTTTTTCACTATGGCCTTGCATTCTGTATCCTTCTTTTAGCAGCTGCTTTCTGTAGCTGCAGAGCCTTTTATTTGGTGTGGGTTTGGGTGAGAGCTGTAGCTGATTAACTTGTGACTCTGGTCCTTCTGAAGTCATTTGGTTTCCCTCTGGAGATGAGTGAGGAAGTCTTTTATGTTTCTCAGTCCCTGGTGGACTGTCATGGTTTCTGAACCTGTGCACAGCTCCTTGATATACCTCTTTTAAGGAAATAAGTGTTCTTAAAATTTCTGTTCCTCTTGAAAGTTTGGGTGAAAATGGCAATGGCCTTACATATTAGTAGGGCACAACTGACAGACACAATATGAGTGCGTAAGCACCATGTTTTTAAAGTAAACTTATCAACAGGAATATATTTTGTCTTTTAAATGTTAGTTTCTATTTCTCAGGTCTGTAATGATTCAGACCAAAGTCCATCTTTGGCACAATATACTCTTTTTTTCCTTTTCTGCTGCAAGATGATTGAGAAGTGTTACTAAGATTAAGCTATTTTTCAGATTTACAACTACCTCGACAAATATGTTGTCGGTCAGTGTTTTGCAAAGAAGGTGCTTTCAGTTGCTGTGTATAATCATTACAAAAGAATCTACAATAATATCCCATCTAACCTGAGACAGCAAGCAGAAGTTGAGAAACAGACTTCTTTAACGCCAAGAGGTTTGTATGATATTTGGTATTTTTCTGGTCAAATAAATTACCATTTCAGGGCCCTAACTTAAGAAATCTAAGAAGGGTTTTACCCTGACAGTAGATGTTCTATAATTGAAATGATCTATAACAATTTCTACTAAATACAATTTTCACTGTGAATTTCTGTGATTTATTTAAATGGTAATCAGAAAGTTTGTGGTGCTTACCATATTAATGTTTATCCCTTTTCACTGATACATATGGGGCATTCTCCTTTAACTTACTAAAGTGACTCTCCTAATTTTTTCTTTCTAATCTCATTTACTACTTTACGGTCAATCTGCTGCTTGATCTGCAAGCAACAATACAGATCAGGAAGGTGATATTTTGCATAGGTGTTGCAAATTGATGAGTTCTTGGATTTCTAAATTCCCTTGCTCCTGCTGGCAGCATCTGCTGGTCACCACAGTATTGTTCCATATCTAGCAGGTGTAGATGGAGTTACTCCTGGCAGTACTTTTGCTGCTGACTGTGTAGCTATGTTGATCCAATTTATTTTTAGAAGTAGGATTAAGTTACCATCTCGGACTCAAAGTGTACCTTGGGTGGGGTTTTTTTTTAAGGTGTTTTGTTCTGTCTTGCAAAAGTTACCACAGAAATATTCTTTGTTTTTTGAATTAACATACAGAAGTCTTTTAAATGAGGAGGGAACATTAGTAGCACTGTTCTGGTAATGGTAAGAGAGAAGTTCCTGACCCTCCACAGGGAGATACCATGGTCCGTACCCAGAGACTGACAGTGAATGTTTACATACTTCAGAGTTCTGTCTTATAACAAAGTCTTACATTGTAACACCCTGGGAGAGCTTAAGGGAAGCCTCTTCAAAATTGTTACTGCGTTTTTTTCCCCTTCTATAATTGGTTTCAAGGTGAAAATCTAATTAGAGGTAATAGGTTGTTGTTGTTTTTAGAAGTAGATAGCTTGCTGGCATTTTAAAAACATGCAATTTGGGTTTTGGGTTAATTTTGACGGCAATAAAAATAGCTCTTGTGGGGATTTCTTGTTACAAATACATTCACAGACAGTGATGAGATGTATTCAGAAGAGGGCAAGAGGTGGAGAATTTATAAGCTTTTATAAACTTACTTTTTTATGACTGTTTTCATCCTCTCTCTTAGAATTAGAAATCAGAAGACGGGAGGATGAGTACAGATTTACAAGTAAGTGAACCCTCTCCTCATGTCCTCCTCTGCAATACCTACTTTTATGACATGGAGAAGAGTCTTTAGTGGCTGCTAGTTTGAAATGTTGGGTGAAGTCCAGTACTTGTACCTTTTCGTCATGGAAATCAACAGCTTGGGTTTATTTCTTCTCATATGTTAAAATAAGTAAAAGAAATTACAGTAGAAATGAGTAAATTTGTAAGGAGTGAAAATTTCTCTTTTAATGTAGAGGAATACTTTTAGGTAATCTGCTGTGCCATTGGAAATTCTTTTCCTATATGCCTCTGCAAAAGTATGATTGGTACTCCTGTTTGTATAATAATTGTGCTGTATTTCTGTTGCTTTCATCTCTGTAAGCTTCAGTACAGAGAGAATTCTAGGTTTGCAGTAGAATCAAGCAGTTATTGTGTGTTTAAGGTAGTGACAGACCTTGTTGGTGCTCTAACAGTGCTGTTTTTGTTCTCTTTAGAACTCCTGCAGATTGCTGGAATCAGTCCACATGGTAATGCTTTGGGAGCATCAATGCAGCAACAAATGAACCAGCAGATACCTCAGGAAAAACGGGGAGGAGAAGTACTAGATTCACCCAATGATGACATTAAACTTGAAAAAAGTAATATTTTGCTGCTTGGACCAACGGGATCAGGTATACAGCTGCATGTTTCTATAGGTGTCCTATTTTTCATGGAATTTATTGTTAATGAGTGATTTTCCTCTTCTGTGATTATTCAGATTTGGTTTATTAAAATAACTAAACTATGAATTTCAAATTTGCATTCCAGTGCTTTCATGCCATGTTAACATGCTGAGCTAGTGGCCTTAAAAAGGAATCAGCTGTAGTTGTGTGGTTTTGGTTTTTTTCTTTTTTTAATGCCTATATTTACTAACTGAAGAAAAGATGCCACTTTGAATAAGCTGAAACAAAATGCATTTATAGTTTCTCTGCTTTAGCTGGCAAGCTGAGATGGTGCAATTAGTGCAGTTTCAGCTCTGGGACAGATTAGTTGCAGGGGGTTGGAAAGAGATTATTTTGTATGATCATAAGACTTGGGAGTGTTTGTGCTGAAGTGATGGCATTTTGCAGACTTTTTGGGAGAACATTCACTAAACAATATTTTAATTCTGTTTCTTCCCAACTTCAAAGCAGGAGCAATTGGACTTTGCACTGCACCCTGAGGGTCTGCAAAGGACTACTGATTTATTTAATCTTTAAACTCTGCAAGTACATGTATTATGGTTTTTATATTGTGTGAAATTTTGTAATACTGTATGCATTTCAAGCTGCCTTAAATGTGTGTTATTAAACTAAAACCAGAAATACAGCCTGCCAATGTAAAAACCACTGCTTATGAAAGCTATCTCCCTTGGAAAATATTCTTAGATTAAGATGCTGGTATGATTCAGAATGTCTAATAAGAGTAATGATGATCCTGTGGCAAATCCTTCAATGTTTGGGTTGGAGGGTACCTTAAAGCTCTCCTCATTCCACCCCTGCCATGGGCAGGGACACCTTCCATTACCCAAGGTTGCTCCAAGCCCTGTCCAGCCTGGCCTTGGACACTTCCAGGGATGGGGCAGCCACAGCTTCTCTGGGCACCCTGTGCCAGGGCCTCACCACCCTCACAGAAAAAGATTTCTTCCCAATATCTCATCTAAACCCACCCTCTTTCAATTTAAAGTCATTTCCCCTTGTCCTGTCCCTACACACACTTGTTGAAAGTCCCTGTCCAAGTACTTGAATTTGTGTGCTCTAAGAGAAATGTGTGGCAGTTCTAACATGCAGCTTTTATTTTACCAGGTAAAACCTTGCTGGCTCAGACTCTGGCTAAATGCCTAGATGTCCCTTTTGCTATCTGTGATTGTACCACCTTGACTCAAGCTGGATACGTTGGGGAAGACATTGAATCTGTCATCGCTAAACTCCTGCAAGATGCCAACTACAATGTAGAAAAAGCACAGCAAGGTAAACTTTTAATGTGTGTTTTAGACACTGTTAATTTTGTTGAAGTGCTCTTAAGTTTTTGAGACCACCAGTATTCCTGAAATGTGTTCCTGCTGCATGTACCCAAGGTCTAAGTCAGATAGAATAAACCTGAAAAAAGCTCAGTGTGTACCTTGTGGTTTTATTTTTGTCCATAATTGGACAAAATTACACATGTTTTTGCAGTCAGGAAGTAGAACAGACTGCTGCTCTCTCAAATCTTACTCTCTGTAAATTCTTGCTTCTCTTTAAAAGTAGGGTCTTCTTTAAACCCATTTTCTGTAACTGCAGGAATTGTTTTTCTGGATGAAGTAGATAAGATTGGCAGCGTTCCTGGTATCCATCAGTTACGGGACGTTGGGGGAGAAGGTGTCCAACAGGTAAATGCTTCCATGGAGTGATTTTACTTCCTGAGTGAATGGAACATAGGATCCTGTCATGTCAAACAGTATGGGAATGTACGGAGTCATAGTTCTTCAGTTCCTTGATTATTCACCTTCAAAAGACACATCTTTCCTCTTGACTTCATTAAAAAACATAATCTCAAAAGCAGTTTGAGGCATCTTTATGGAAACATTTTAGTTCAAAAATGTCTTTGCATCATTCAGACAGCCAGTTCATAATGTAGGTAAGGACAGGTAACATTTCCCATTTAAACAAAGCTCTTAAAGCATCTAATCATTATATGCATAATGTGGATGGGAGCCACATTAAAGGAACATTTTTGACCTTGAGTGGGATTGTCCTATAGGGCAAACTGACTTTTTTGGACACTTACTGTTACTATAAAGGCATAAGAGAGCAAAAAATACAAGTATATTTGTGAAAGTGAACATATCATGGTGTGCCCTTTTACGTGATGCTACACAATGGAAATTTTTTATTGCTTATTTCTTCTTTCCCTCTTAGGGCTTGTTAAAATTACTTGAAGGCACAATAGTAAACGTTCCAGAAAAGAATTCTCGGAAACTACGCGGAGAAACGGTGCAGGTTGACACAACAAACATCCTGTTTGTAGCTTCTGGTGCTTTTAATGGTCTTGACAGAATTATCAGCAGGAGGAAAAATGAAAAAGTGAGTGCATCGGGCTGTATCTGGGCTGAAAAATCATCATCTTGATTACTGTTGACACTACTGACTTTTACAAGTCTTGCTGTATTTGTAAACACACTAAATTTCTTTATTTCAGCAAATGGTGCTAAAAGCCATCATCATCTTAAAATACCTGGTCCTGCAGTTCACTGTTTTGTAGATTGGTGTCTGGGGGCAGGGTTCTGGCTGTAGCATTCTGAGAAAATGTGCTCCCTGTCTCTAGCACTAAAGGAGTGACTGAAATTCAAGTTTTTGTTCATGCAATTCATGTAGCTTCCCATGTAAGCAAACTTGCCTGCATTTGCTTCACTTATGAAGTGTCACTGTACTGGTAAAATGACCAGAACATGTTGATAACCTTCTTTATTTTAAGAAAAAATTGCTCTTGTACTGATGTATTAATCCTTCACTGAGGAAATTGAATTTTATAAGAAACTGATGGTATGCAAGGGGTCTAATTTTACTCTAAGTAGTTTCTTGAGCTCAAAGTAGTATGTAATGACATAATCAGTCACTGCAGATTTTTTAATACTCATGGAAAGTGATTTATTTACATCAAGAAAACTCAGTTATTACAGTTCTCTAAGCAGAACGTGTTTGTTTTGCAGTACCTAGGATTTGGGACACCATCTAACATGGGGAAAGGCAGAAGGGCTGCAGCAGCAGCTGATCTTGCCAATATCAGTGGAGAGTCTGACCCACAGGAAGATATTGAGGAGAAGGATCGCCTGCTGCGCCACGTGGAGGCCAGGGACCTCATCGAGTTTGGCATGATTCCTGAATTTGTGGGACGTCTGCCTGTTGTGGTTCCTCTGCACAGCCTGGATGAGAAAACCCTCGTACGGATTCTTACGGAGCCACGGAATGCTGTGGTTCCTCAGTACCAGGCACTGTTCAGCATGGATAAGGTTTGAGTTTTTATTTGATGACTCTTTGGTATTCATGTTTATAAATACAGTGTTGTTTTCAGTAATGCTTGTACTCAACATGCTGAGTTATAAATGAAGGCTGTAATTGGACTTCCCATTTTTCTCTGTGCAGTGTGAATTAAACGTAACTGAAGATGCATTGAAGGCTATAGCCAGACTGGCCCTGGACAGAAAAACTGGGGCCAGAGGTCTTCGATCTATAATGGTAAGTTAATTAAATCTTATAAACAATAAATGAAGCTTCCTGGATTTGTGTGTATGGACCTAGTTGAGACCGTTTCCAGTGAAAACCACACTTAGTTCTGGCCCTTACATGGGTACAGTAAATCTTTCTAATGCTGTGAGTATTCAGAGTTCTTCCAAGAAGACTCTCTAGCTCTGAAAATCACTTTTTATGTAGAAGAGGCCATACAGAAATGTTTTTCTCTCCATTTTCTTGTAGGAAAAGCTGCTACTGGAGCCCATGTTTGAAGTGCCCAATTCTGACATCGTATGTGTGGAAGTTGACAAAGATGTTGTAGAAGGCAAAAAAGAGCCAGGATACATTAGGTAAAACCGTAACAGAAGTAGCAGAACAGACCAGTAATACAACTAGACAGGTATTCTGATGGAATAAACACAAATCCATGCACACAACATGAAAAAAATTCAATGCTCTGTATATTGTACACAGCTGAATTAGTGCCTGTTCTGTCCTAGAGACTTTGGATTTGTATTGCTTTAGTTTTTAAACAGAAATTTTAAAATAAACATCTGTGAAGTTACTATTGTGTGTGTATACCTGTAAAAACGAAAGTAAATTTTAACAGTAAAAATTTGAAATTCAGTTTGACTGCACTGAAATCTCTGAAATGAAACTGTTTCTTTCTTCTTGTATTTTACCACTGATGTGGGGTTTTTGATACAAGCTCCAGTCTGCACCAGTTTTCTACATTACTCTTTCAGCAGTGGAGAGCCACAAAGGCACATCTGTTGCTTTGCTGAACTCTTGTTAAAATAATCAGTTTAATGTTGTAAAGGGTATTGTAATGATGTGGAATGTTGAAAACACTGGACAAATCTGCATTAAAAAACAAAAAGGCAACAATTTCAGTGAATGAAGGATGGAATTGTGAGATAATGGGTCAGGTTAAAACTGGTTTAAAAATTAGTTCCCAAATTTCAGGTCTGAAATTTAGGAACTTTGTCTTGGTTTCTATCACTGACCATGTTGTTTGAGTGGCATTCTCCACTAAGGTACATTTACTCATTTCAGCACCTTGTCTGTGCTGAAACTTGACACTCAGCCTTGTGATGTTGGAGGGAACGAAAAGTATTACACTGGCAGTTGCTTGAAGTGATTTTGTACAGCACCAGAAATACTAAATGTATTGATTAAATCAAACAACTTACTGAAAATCAGCAGGCTAATTGAATTCAGTTAATGAGCCTATGTGCTGGTGGCACTGCAAATGTGCACAGCAGCATTTCCAGATCAGAAGGTTGGAACTTTTGTCACGGGGCAATGTGCATGTGACATGTTTGTCAGAAGCCATGGAAAGTGTCTCTTGGGTTTTTTTGCCTCTATGTCTAAGGTATCTGATCATTCCTTTCAATCCTAGGGCTCCCACCAAGGATTCATCAGAAGAGGAGTATGACTCTGGAGTGGAGGAGGAAGGCTGGCCTCGACAGGCAGATGCTGCAAACCATTAAACACTGTCAGAACTCTGACCTGCAAACAGCTCACTTGGTTCTTTCCATACGATTGCCTCTGGCTCCAGCCTGATCCTAAAGGCACCGGATCTGTCTCGGATACGATGCGTGATGAGGAACTTCATTAGCTAAATCAGATCGTGTATTTTATTGCAGCATCACATTGATTTGATGGACAGAGTGTGGACTGGGATGGCATAATGTTCAAGTATGAATTGTATATTACACTTGTTCAATTAAAATGTATAGCAAATGCAGCAGCACCTGCACTGCCCATGCCAGAAACTAAACCAGCAGCGCAGGTGCTGCCAATAGTTAGATTTAACAATAATGTTACTCTACAAACGGGGAAATTAAAATTAATAATTAGTAGAGGGTGAGTAAACTATCTTAGCTCCTGGTACGACTCACAGGGGGTTTTGTTCAGGTCAGTGTTAGAGTCCTGCTGGTGTGTGAAACCCAGCGGGCGCTGGAGTGATTTGTTACATTGGTGGGGAGAAAGCCCTTTTGCAAAAACTGGGACACACTTTGTGACACTGCTGGGAGGTTCTGCTGATACGTGACACTGGTTTGTTACTGTAAGTTGAATATCGAATAATACCCTTCACATCTCCATTTGGGAACTTTAG
The DNA here is from genome assembly GCA_013399915.1 of Illadopsis cleaveri. Lineage (NCBI taxonomy): Eukaryota > Metazoa > Chordata > Aves > Passeriformes > Timaliidae > Illadopsis > Illadopsis cleaveri. Next base: position 1,257 of record VXBB01003158.1, on the reverse strand, counting down.
ACACCTTAGATACTGTGAAAGAAGGTGAATTCAGTCATTTGCTGGTTTTCTAGAGGGGTAAACAAGATTCCTAGGAAGAGTAAAAACATCTAAATTTGGATGAGAAGTCGCCATAAACTTTTAAATATTAATGTTCTAATATAGTACTTTGTGTTTAACATATTGGAACTATCATGCATCAATTTTTTGGTGCCAGCTATTTGCCCAGCCTATCTTATAATGTTAAGAGATGAAAGAAGTAAATGTATAATATTTTTGCTGTAATCAGTAGTGATTGTTCACATGACAGTGCTTTTTAAGTTATATTCTCAAATGCTAGTATTGCATCTTGTGGGTTTGTCTTTCATTTTTAGTCTCACAGCAAGCAATCCTCCCTCTTCTGTTCTCCACCAAAATTAATCCAATCCTTTAGGAAAGTCTTTGTAAAAACACTAAAGGACCTGTATGTTTTTGATTTGTTTCAGGAATTAAAATTGTTGCTTACAATTTATTTTGTCCTTCGGTGAAAATGTGGACTTGAGTTTCCCTAAAACTTTAATTCACACTATTTAAATAAAATTTTCATCCTTCTTTTCAGTCTAGTGGATGTTTTAGGACAGGAAAGGATATTGAAAACCTATTGACTCTATTTTTGTCATGTAAATTTTATGTAATACTTGTGTTCTTCCCTAGCAGCAGTGTGACATGCAGTTGTAGCCAGGTGCAACAGATAGGTCCCGTGGGATTTCAGATTTTTTTCAGGTTAAATGACCCACTAATGGTTCAGAAAAAGCTGTGTTTGGAGTTGAGGATATTTCTAGAAACTTGGTCCCCTTGAAATGGGAATCTGTGGTGAACTATCTGTAACTGCATCCTCACTTTCCTTTTTGTAGAGTGAAAAAATATAACAGCTTTTAATTCTGAATCCTTTAATTCAAATCCTTTTTTAAACAGATAGACAAAACCACCACATTTTAGGTGAAACTGTTCAACAACTTAGTTTTGAAAGTTGTTTGGAATTCTGTAACTAAGAACTGTTTTTAAGGAAACAAAAATGCTGTGTAACTACAGTTTGTACTTCACCTCTGGCGTTTGAATAAAAGCGATTATTCAAGCAGCGGAGAGTTGTCATCCCTGACGCCATCCCCACATTTTTTAAGTTTTAGGAGTAGATTTTGAAATAAAAATTTTCAAGTGGAGCGAGAGGCGGGCGGGGCGGGTCCTCCTGGCCGCCAGGCGGCGCTGTGGCGCCGTGCTGAGGCGGGCGCTGAGGCGGGA
>VXBB01003151.1:50189-136130 GCA_013399915.1 Illadopsis cleaveri | reverse complement strand
TTCCAGCCAATGAATAGTTTGTATTAAGCATATATTGGTCTCCTAAAATAGGCTGTTGATAAACAAGAAGACTTAAACCAGGTAGTCCTTGGAGCTGCTTGCAGAGATGTAAGAACATAGATCTGAGAGCTGTGAACAGTCCCATTTATATCATAAGAATTATTTTAGATAATCAACAAACCCATTAAAATGATTAGCTACATAAAAGAAGCATCTAGTGCAAACTTGGAGGTGCTGCAGACTTGTGTGGGCTTGACAGAGATGACTAAAGTGCATACAGGAGCCCAAGCAGAATATTTTGTGGCATCTAACTGACATTAGACAAATTCATTTATAAATCTGAATTCTGTCCTAACTGGTACATTGTAACCTTTCCACTGCTTGTGAAAGACAGAAGATGGAAGTTGACACTGATAATCTCAACACCATCTTATGATTGGCACCTCTATTTGGCATTGTAAAAGAGTTCCTGGAAGAGCAGGCATCTTTATTTTTCTTGACGTGTTTTTGGTCATTCTGACCCACTAAGCCAGGACATCCAAACAGTATAACTAAGTCTGAAGTGTATCGGACCAGCATCATAAACTGTGCCTGTATTGATAAGTTAGAGTACCTCACAATTGACATAGACATTGGAGGTCAGTTGTCTTTACTTGCAGCAACATTTTCCTCTACGCCAGCTATCACCTCTGCCAAACAATTCCTTTTCTTGGTTCAATACAATACAAGCCAGTCAGTTCCTACAAAGAATTTAAATAATCCAATCTTGGCTTGAAGGCTAAAACTGTTCTTTTAAAGTGTGAACTGAGCTAAACTTCTCCAGCTGGCCTGACCCAATACAGAACCTCTCCCTGTTCAACCTACTCGTATCAAGCAGGTATAGGTAAAGAAACCCTTATGACTTCGTGTCTTCCCAAACCACAGCTCCTAAGTGCAGAAGTCAGTCTGATCTGACAAGGACCAAGAGGCTTTTTTCCAGTCTTTAAATGGAACCATTTCTTTCTCTGCTGGACAATATGTCCTGGCTCAGAAAGACCTTTCATGTTTCCAGGTTTCAAACACTGTGAAGTCAAGAAGTAAGAGCAAAAGTAAGACTCAGATACCTTGTCCACCCAGTATTACTTTAGCCTTCAGCACCTAGAGACACAGATACTGGTCCTGCTCTTTAATCTGGACAACACATCAAATGTTCACCAAAGTGGACCTGTAAAATGAGTGCAACATGCTTTGTGCAGTATCTTGCTTTGGCATTTCAGGTGGGAGAAAATCAGCTTAAGTTGGATAAGATTCAACAGAAAACTACCAGTATCCTTTTTTTCCAGTGTGAATGCTGAGTCATTTTGAGAGTATGCTGCACACTGAAGAATTAAGCCTCTACCAGCTAAAGGTTGGATTAAGACATTTTGGTGGTTTAGGTATCTAATCCAGAAAGCAAATGGGTTAAAGCCTCTTAAACTGCATCCTCCCTTGAAAAGCTTAAAAGTTAAAGACGTCAATAGCTAACAGCAACACTTGTTTATATAGCCAAAGACTAAAAAGCTCAGATTGACTGCTTTGAAAATTGGGATCCAATGACAAAATTGTGAATGGATTAAAAGTTATGATTCCCATGCCTCTGGTTTAGATAGTAAACTATATGCTATGTCACGGAGCAAAAAGAAGGCAGTCACTTCATGAGAGAATTCAAGGAGCTGGCCACAGTGCAGGTAGAAACAATGAAGTGGCTGAAGAGCATGGTCCCGCACTATCCAAGCAAGACTAACAGCAAGGCTGGTGACAGCAACAGGCTCAGACAACAGTCCAATGATCAGACATATTCAAAGTGACATGTTAGGCCTGAGGTCAATTCAGGAAGTCCAACTGATGCCCTGGACTTGGATCCAGCAAGCCTGGATCATTAAGGAACAGAGCTGGATACAGACCTACCTACAGTGTAGTTCAGGCAAAGACTTGAGCCTGAGCCTGAGCTTAAATGGAGCTAGTGGGCCAGAGGCTGAGGATTTAGAGGTGGAGCTATGTGATATTATCAAGGCAATCAAACCTAATTGGTGCACTCAGGGCATACACTGTATTTCCTGTTCCTAATGTCTATCAAGAGGAATCTTAAGCATTGCTATTGTTACTTTTCTGGAAATTACAAGATTTTTTCATTGAATGTATGCACAACTTTGTTTTTACAATGTTATAAGAGGTTCCTTATGACACTTTTGTAATTATTCACAATTTTAATTAATGTGATGCTATAGTTATAACATCCTTCCTACAAGGTAAGTAGCAACAAAACAAATCTTTTGACCCCATAACCTGCCAGACCAAAGTACATGCATTTCCTGAAAGGTAATGTGCATTGGGAAAAACAATAGAGGAAATCAATGAATGCTGTTGCCTCCTGAGGGAGATCTTACCTCAGAACAAAATTGTCTAAGCATGGTGTTGGACACCTCTGTGATAGTGCCTGAACACAGCAATGAGGCTTCTAGAAAAGCGAGAGATGTAAGTTATCTTGCTTGTGATTGTAACTGGTGCTGGAGTTGAATAAGAACATTTAAATAACCAAACACCAGCAGCTGCTGGAAATTAGAAGAAAGACAAGCTAGTCTGATAGGATCTGTCAGAGAGTAAGAGTCAAAGACAACATACCATTTTCCTCTTCATGTGAGACCATTTCATGTGAACTGTTCTTGCTTTGGTCTTCTGATGTGCTGGCTGAAAGGGGTAAGGTTGTGACCTCTTCATTTTACTACAATCAGCAGAGCTGATTGACAGCAAAAGACACACCAACAGTGACAAAGACCCACCCTATACTGTCCTCTGACACCCATAGCCTTTTGTTACATTTTCAAATCTTTTATATGACATGCCACTTGTTCTTAGAGCTTTGTCTGTAAAGTACATCTGTGTATAGAATATTTTATTTTTTCAGGCAGAGTGCAGATATGATGGCACACTTGCATTAATGTGTTTACTTTACAACTTGCACTCAGTCCAGGAAATCTCATTGATTTCTGTATTTGGCAGGGGAACCAAATCTTTAGCTGAATTTTGTCATCCAGTAGAATTTTGTCTGCTTCTGACAACTAAAGTTCAAACCTCCCTGGAGAGTTCCTAAAAACAGAAATTTATGGAGAAGTAATGAAAATTACTAAGGGAGAGAATGCTTCTTTGTAAGAGAAAATCAAAAATTGTTTGCAGTGAAGACAACTGCAACAGCAAGTATTGAGTTAAGAAGTACTAGCACTAGCCTTTAAAGACTTCCTCACATGCAAAGTGACTGGTGATGTAGGTGTTTCATCATAAAATATTCAAAGTAAGATGCCTCAAACATTTTTCAATTTCACAGTGATTGAATACTTGCTTTTCAGAAATTAGATTCCACAAGTTGTTTTGAAATAATTACACGAACCAAATGAATTCCCAAATTTGTAGGCCAAGTTTTAAATTTATATTGCATCACATGCAGTGAAGTTATGGATGGACCATGGAGTGATGGTGAATAATTAAGCCCTCTTGGCATCTAGTCACAAGTGGGGTTTCCCAGGGCTCAGTATTGGGGATAACTCCCTTTAATGTCTTTATCAGTGATCTGGATGACATGACCAAGTGCACCCTCAGTCAGTTTGGAGATGACACCAAGTTGGGCAGGAGTGTTGATCTGCTGGAGGGCAGGACAGCCCTGCAGAAAGATCTGGACAGGCTAGATCATTGGCAGAGGCCAATGGTGTGAGGTTCAGCAAGGCCAAATGCCAGGTCCTGCACTTGGATCACAACAAAACCCTGCAGTGCTACAAGCTGGGGTCAGAATGGCTGAAAAGCAACCCAGGTAAAAGGACCTGGGGGTGCTGGTTGACAGCAGCTNGGTAAAAGGGCCTGGGGGTTCTGGTTGACAGCAGCTGAACATAAGCCAGAGTGTGCCCAGGTGGCCAAGAAGGCCGGGGGCATCCTGGCCTGTATCAGCAATAGTGTGGCCAACAGGACCACAGCAGGGATTGTCTCTCTGCAGTCTGCAGTGGTGAGGCCTGACCTCGAGTCCTGTGTCCAGGTCTGGGCCTTTCACTACAAGAAGGACATTGAGGGACTGGAGCGAGTCCAGAGAAGGGCAAAGAAACTGGGAAAGAGTCTGAAACACAAGTCCTCTGAGGAGCGGCTGAGGGACCTAGGAGTGTTCAGCCTGGAGAAAAGAAGGCTCAAGGGGGCCCTTATCACTCCCTGCAGCTACCTGAAGGGAGGCTGCAGCCACGGGGGGGTTGGTCTCTTCTCCCTGTTACAAGCGAAATGAGGAAATGGCTTCAAGTTGCACCAGGGATGCCTAGATTGGATATTAAGAAAGATTTCTTCACTGAAAGGGTGATCAGGCTTTGGAACAGGCTTCCCAGGGAAGTGGTGGAATCACTGCCTCTGGAAGCATTAGAAAGGTGTGTGAATGTGGCACTTGGGGATATGGTTTAGTGATGAAAATTAGGTCTAGGTTAGTGGTTGGACTCAATGATCTTAGAGGTCTTTTCCAACTTCAATGATTCTATGATTCTGTGATTCAAAGTTCATTTTTGCAAAGGTGTTTTAGAGACCTGATGGAACTTGGAGCTCTATGAATGTATGAATTTCTAAATAGAAGATACCAAATAAGTGTGTTGGTCAGAGAAATATTCCTTACCATATTATCACACCTTTATGGATACCGAAGATAAATTCTATGCCTTTCTATTAAATTTATGAGACAAGATATCAGAACCTCCACATTGCTTGCTTTGTTAGTCACTATTCTTTGACTTCTTCTTCCAGTAAAGTATTTCCAATAGTCAAATGAATAGCAAGATAAGAATCCTTAAAAACTTAGAAAGTTTTGTTTTATTTATGTAAACCATTCCTCCTCATATTTTCTGCTGACAGTTAAAAGGTATTCTTTCAGCCCACTAAGAATGCAGTTTAATATAGATGGAATAATAAGATGCTGATATTGATTAAGAAGAGCTAGGTAGTTTTATAGTTTAGTCTTAGGGTTGAGTGTTACCAGAAACCAAATAATTCTTTGGTATAGCAGCACATATGGCACATAATATCACCCACTGCTCTGAGGCACCCTGTTAGACAACCATATGTGCTGAAAAAAGTCTCTGGTTGTTCAGGGGCTTATTCAAGATTGACTGGCTGCTTTTTCTCAAAATGTCCTTGATTTACTGTTTCACGTCTAAATTAGAACCTTTAAACTGTAAATATTCATGCTCAGTTTTTAAATGCTACAGTGTGTATAATTTTGGCCTGAAACACCAAGCTTCATTTCTACCAGACAAAACCAAGCAATTCCTTGACATTCAGGAGCTATGAAGAAAAGTTTATATCCTAATATTGCAGTCTAAACATTATTAAATTCCTTGCCTAAATCTTTTTCCCACTTTACTCCCTACTGGTACAGACCTCTAGATGTGACTTTCTTCATGGTTGTATCACAACAGTCCTTATTTCACCTATTATCTTTTAGCATCCAGTTTGCACTCAGTCTCTGAGTTCTCTGTGGTTTGAAACATCCCATAGGAAATGTGTGCAAATAGCAGCAGTTATGGAACAACAAATAATGAATCTTTCGTGAGTCAGCTTTGGCTGCTCTGAATAATACAGTGTAGAAGGTAGCTCATCACAGTAAAAGGAATATTGTAGAATATTTGCTTGAAGGAAATGTTAAAGCATGGGAATATATAATGAAAATAAGAGTGGAATAGTATTTTACAATGCCAGTTTAACATGAGAGCAGTGCAGAATAAAACCACACAATATTTGCAATGAAATCTTGCATAAACTAATGGGAATTAAAAAGTAGGAAGATAAAAATATGAGTTAACACAGAAGTAGGTCATTTTACTTCTTTGACATAAGATTTCCTTTGCTGAAGGAACTGAGATGATTTAATGTAGGCTTTAGTAAAGAATATGATTTAGCACCTTGTGCCATTCTATTAAACAATTAGGACCACACAATAACTGCAAAGTGCATAATAAGGGGACTCAGAAATTATAGTCTGCAACATTGTCTGTCAATATGAAATCATCCCAGGGTAGTTTGTCTCTGATGGATTTCCTTATGACTAAATTTCACAGTATTCAACATTCTCCTCAGTGACCTAAGAGTAGATATAAAATCAGCATTAATAAAAGCTGCAGATGACACGAGGGTTGGCAGAATGGTAACTAACAGTGAATGTAGATAAGTCAGTATGATTTGGGTCAGCTGGTAGACCTGTCTATTCAAACAAGCTGTAATTTAATACAGCAAGATACAGCTATCCCTGAAGAATTCTGAATTCTCAGCTGAAAAACAGTGAGTTTAAAATAAATTGTGGAGTCACAGTGGAAAAGAATCTGAGTTCTCATTGTGATCCTGTGGCACAAAGAGGTAGTACAAGTGGTGAATGTGCAAACAAGTAGTGAATAGAAACAGGGAAAGGTTTCTTACCCTGCATGCAATATTGGTGACGCCACTGTGTCACTTCAAGGTGTGCTACATATGTCTTAAAATTGTTGCTAGAAACTTAGAGGAAAGGGCAGAAAGGAACTGCAAATATATCATTGAAAGACTTAAAGAGCTAAGTGCTTATTTTTAGCAAGGAGGATATTATGAAGTGACTTGGATATGTTTTCTTTATAAAGAAAATACCAAGTTCTCTTCCCTAGTAGAGAAAGTAATAATACTGGGGGAAGGGGGAAAATATTCACTTTTTTTTCCAAATTCAGGCCTATCTTCCTTTCAGAAGGCAATTTTAACCACGTCAATATCTGATTTCAAGGCAGGGGTAAATGGAAAAAATGTGAGAATTTAAGAAAGGCAAAGTATCAGGCTGAGTAATCTAGCACCTTTTTTGATGCTAAACACCATGAATCCATGATACATAGATTAATTTGTTTTCTCCCAGCTCCATTTGGTTGTTCCACAAATAGATTTAATTGTGGTAAGTGCTAATCCCATTTCTTTCCAAAAAGCACTGGTATTTTCAAATGGAAAAATGTCAGTTAATGTGGAAAATCTGCAAATATTAAGTGTAAATGTTTATATTTACATCACTGTGAGCTGCTGAGTGGGCAGGTGCCAATATCCATGGTGTAACGGCATTAATATGGATTGTTGAGTATAAGTAGGGAAAAAATTCATTTATTCATAGATGATTCTTGCTCCAGCCGTCTAAGCATACGGTACTTTTTTAAAGTTACAAGTATAATGTTCGTTCTTTCAACTATTAGTTAACACCCATGGAAGTTGTTAACTGCGGACAGGAGCGGCGGGGTCCCGTTCAGCACCACGGGCAGCGCCCGGCGCCCGCTCCGCTCCCGGTGACCAACCTGCTCCTCCTGCAGGCCTGATACTGCCCGGAACAAAACCTTGCGTTTGTAACCTTCGGCGGATTATTAGTTTGGTTATCTTCCATACATAATATCCATAATAATCATGGGAAAAGTGAAAGACTCGTCTTTTGAGGTCCATAAGGATTCGTAGGTGCGTGTCAAACTGCCAACAAGGGCGAGTGAAAACCTGGTAGCCACCGCTGACAGGATGCTTTGCCAAGTCTGGTCCGTAGTGGGATGGCTCCGGCCAGCCGCCAAGTACCCACAGTTTACTCGCTCTTTCCCTTCTCACAGTGGGAATGAAAAGAAAATAGGAAGGACAAGAATGAGAAAACTCACATATAAAAACAAAGATCATTCACCAATAACTGAAGTTGTCATGGCAGACTCAGCCTGGTGGATTTAATTTAAAATATTTAACTGCTGATTTGGGGTGTGGGAAACAAAAACGACAAACATCTAAACACTTAGGGAAGACATCTTTTCTCTCCCACTCACAGGTTCAACTTCACTGCAGACACCTCTTCTCCCTTCTTCCCAGTCTCCACTCCCCTGCCTTTCACTGCAGCTTACACTCATTTCTGACAGCGAGGCAATAGATGAAGCAGGCCACTGGGGCCAGTGTGTAGCTGTTTCTTTGTGCTGCTTTGTTCCTTTTTTTTACCCTACTGCCCCTTCCTTCTTAGTTTCTTCTGCTCCAGTGTGGACTCCTCCATGGGCCACAGTCTCTTCAGGGAAGTACCTGCTCTAGTGCAAGTCCCCCATACAGTTCCTTCAGAGATGTGACCAGCTCCACCATGGAGCATGCCTTACAGCTTTGATCTTGTTGTTCTCCCTCTTTTTCACTTGTTCTATTGCCCTTTGTGTTTTCTGCCTTTTCTTAAATATGTCCTCACAGAGGCACCACAAATTCCTCCAATTTCCTTTAGCTTTGGCATGCAGTGGATCCATGGCTGAGCTGGCTTGAACTGTTCATATCTGGCATGGGGCAGTCTCTGACCTCCTCCAAGAGAGGCCACCCCTGCAGGTCCCCTATGCTGGTGTCCGGTGCAGCTTACCGGCTAGCTGTCTCACTGGCCTGCATATGAGGGGTACAGCTTTGTACCTTTGATGTTTGGTGGGTCTGAACCTCAGGCTGAAACCTGTCAGACGGCGAGGAAGAAGGAGGACTCTCACGTGGGAAGCAGACAGGTTTATTCAGTCCTAACCCATGAGAAGAGTGACCCTCTAGGGATCAGGTTGCCCATTAAGTACCAAGGGGCGTCTCCCGGGCAAGGAGATACCCAGAACCAATGTCAGGGGAGAGGGGGAGTGACCAAGAACAGGGGACAATTGGCAGGGCCATCTATGAACAGAAAGGGGAGTGGGGAACTTGATACGTTGCGGAGTCACCCTAAAGCCTTACTAGAACCTTTCAGGTTTAGGGTGTGGTTGGCAGTGTGATTGACAAGATCTATCTCAGGGAAAGACCACAGGGGATTTGGGGACGGGGGAGTTGAAGGGATATACCATTACAAACAAATAACAAAAACATACAGAATTTTAGAAAACCCTAAAATGTACACCACAACATCTCCCTCTGTTCTTTTTGTTAAAGCTAAGTGTTTTGTATTTGATGAGAGGGACTTCTAGGCTTAAAATATGGGATTGTGTTGTACTTCTGGTCAGTGGACCATTTTTCCATTAGAAAGGGAAAGGGCCAGTATTTTTTAGGAGGTAGGATTTCCTTGTCATGATATACACCGCAACAGTCCTCCACTAGCAAAACCTTGCCATTGATACCCTGTACATAATGTCATATCCAACTAAAGAAACTAGCTTGGGAAGAGGTCAATCTGTTGGGTAGAGGCTCAGCAGTCTTTTTTATATGTCCCCTAAGGAAAATGTCCCCTAAGGACAAGGCAAAGGAGTATTTGGTTAACTGCATCTGAGACCAGAACAAATCCATTATTTTCATTTGCCTTTGTTCCACAAGGTCTTATGGACTCATTCCAGATTTAAAGCACCCAAATTTAAAAGGATAATGGGGATAAAATTAATTTCTTGTCATCTTTGATTTAATTGCCCCTGCATTGTACATTGGATAATTACTTCCAGATGTGCAAAGAAAACATAAGATGCTACTTCATTGATTTTCAAGCACGTAAAAATCTATAAAGAATCAAAGGATTTGGAAATTAGGTCTCTTTCACCACTGGTAAGGTAAGGTAGACCTTCTTAAGAAGTACAGGTGTTCTTGATAACACAAGACATTCTTCATAACAGCCTGTGGCATCAAATCTCTGTAAGATCAATCTGACTGTTGCAAGGAACATGCAGCACTGCAAACATCCAGAAGTGCACTCAAGAACTGGAAGGAGTTTGTGTTGTAGATTCTAGAGGGCATGGAAGACCATGCCGTTGTATCTTGAGAGTTATTACTTGAGCTAGCTCTGTTAAGCTGGCACTGGCACAATTGCAAATGCCAGATCCATAATTCTACTTTGTTTTTAGACTCTTTTCATGTATCAGAGACTGGCTTGGTGCAGCTCTGTTTACCTTTTGGGATTCCTTTGACCTAATTTGTCTGGGATTGATATCAGTGCAGCTCCATTAATTTCAGAAGCATATATCCAGACTTACACCAACATAAATGTCAGACCCATATTTATAATGACATCCATATATTCTTCATTATACTCATGGACAATTGTCTACTAACAAGTCAATCAACTTCCTTCCAAACAAGCAGACTAGTGAAAGTAACTTATCAATATTCAGCTATTATTTTTTTCACATACAAAATGAAATTGTATCAAGCAAACTAAAAAGCCTCAATGTTTCTTACATCTTTAACAAAAGAAAAACTGACAACTATTTGCTGTTATGCATCCAAAATTCTGCTTCTGGTGGGTTTTTCTCCCAAGGTTTTTTAGTCTGCAGTTTGTGAATTAAATAGTAATTAACTACAATTTATATATTCATGAGTAGAATTTGTGTTATAAACAGACCAAGCTGATGTGTCACTACAACAGAAGAGTACATCATTGTCAAGCATTGTTCTACAAAAAATATATTAGTATTATCTATAGAGAGCTGTAGGTTCTGTTCTAAGATTGAGATTGCACTGAAATTGGGCAATACATAGAAGATGCAAAAGTCAAACCATGACAAGTCTTCATGGGGCATTATCACCAGACTTCCATCACTGCCGCCATTAACTCACACATATCTCTATGTGAGTCTGTTGCACCCAAACAAGGAGAACTGAATTTTACTAGGACTAAATGTTTTTATTCAGCAGCAATTTCTGACACTTTTGCATTCAAAATACAATGATTAAGCATGATTCAAGTCATCTGTGCCTAGACACTCATATGCCAAACATTCCTACAGAGTATTTTATGGGGTTCAATTGGGTATTTTTCCTTTTTTCATCATAGCAATGTTTCAGTGAAAAGATTGTTGGGGAGTGAACAGGTTGAGAAAAAAAAGTCAGAACACTGAGTACTTCCATTAAGACAAGAATTTCTAAAGCTCTGGAGAAGCTTTTCAAAAATATTCGGGGTTCAGTGTTTCTCAGTGTTCCCTGTAGGAGACAGGATATTAATAGGCTGTGAGAAAACAAACTTAGCCCAGGTTCTGGAAATGTTCAAGTAAAAAAATGCATTGGTAGCATCCTTGAAAATGATGAAGTTACATTTCTAGCCTCCCCTTCTCCCTCTCCTCCTTCAGCTCCACTTTCATTCTCAAAAAAAATTTTAAAAAACACCTGACTTTTAAATGAACCTTCCAAAGCTCTAATTGTCCTGTCATGGTTTTAATGGACAAACAGATAAATTGCCAATAGGTAAAGATAGCAGGAAACTTGTGATGATTAGCATATCTCTTGTGGAAACATACCTCTAAGCAAGAGACAAAGGGTTTTGTTCAAGTCCATTGTTTCTATAGAAAGTGAATACTTCAGCGAAACACTATAAATTATTACCTTTATGATTTTAGTAACTTTTTAACTCTAATTCTAGTTGATGACCAGAATTCCTAGCTGAGATGTTCAAATCTCCACTGTTTCAGTAATATAGGCTTAATATAGTTAAGCAGAGATCACCTTCTCTTTCACTCAAAGCACCTACATTTTTAATGAGGCTGTGCTTAAATTAGGTACCTAATAGAGAAAATAACTGGATTCTGTGAAAAAAAAATTCTAAACTTGTTGTTTTGACACTTGTCAAAAGTTTTTTGCTTTGACACTTGTCAGGATTTGGATTTACTTAATTTCAGTCATAAAGCTCAACCTTGTGATAACCAAGTCTGCTTTCTTATACTGGTGGGGCTTTTCAGTTATCATAGGTCCTCAGATAGCATATTCCTAAGAAATTGACTGTGCCTCCTCCTCCAGCAAGAGGTTTCATCTTTCATTACAAAAGTCTTCATTTTTTCTTTCCTGTCACTTTGTTGTTCTGCAGAAATGCAAGACCTCTATTTTCAATCTGGGCCTTACCTGGTGGTTCATGTGGGGTTTCACCTCCTGTTGATGTTGACATGAAGCAGCTTCTACAACAGCTTCAAACTGACAGGACACAACAATAATGAAAGGTGAAAACCTGCAGCTACAAGCTAATCAAATAAAACTTTGCAGTCCTTGACTTGCTCTGTGCAAAAAGGCTAATTACAGCCTCAAGAGATTTTTTGGGGTGTCTGACTCTCCATCTACATCTAAAATTAAGATAGCAGATTTATATCTACTCTGATTTTCACCTGCACTGTTCCTCTTAACATTGCATTATTATCATGCTGGAAGAAAATGGAAAGAAATACAAACAGCAGGAGTGAAGAGAGTCAAGAGGAGATTTCTGAAAAGAGCACTTGACCTTAGCAAACCCTTGTCAGGTCAGCAGGTATCTTGGTGTATGCACAATGGAAGGCGCCGTGGGTAGTGGAATAGACAAAATGGCTGCATAGAGGTTATTATTTTCAATCATCTGAAAAGCATGGACTTCAGCTAATGAAAAAGTAAAAAGGAAAACTAAAAATTCCAAAATGTTCAAAAATTTCTGATGTAATGTCTAGAATTTTAGAAAATTTTCAGGTCTGGAACTGAAAAAATAGATTCCTCTCACCTTTTTTTATTAATCAGCATAATCAAGTCAAGCTTTATTAAAAAGTAAGCATTACTCAAACCTACAAATACTACCACTGATGATGGTTCTCCCAGCTGTCCCATGAGCATATCAGGCGTGAAGGTCTGACCTAAAACCAGATACCCTGTTCATTCAGATTTGTTTCACTATTTCCCATGAAATGTTATCAACTATTAGAATGCAGAATTTGGTACAGAAATGTCTCTACAGCAATATAAAATATTCTTGATGCTCTTTTATCTTTCTCAATAGTCATACCTCTTTTGTGCATGGTAGGTTGTTGTAGAGGTTTTGAGGTTTTTCCTAATGGTTTGTTCCAGCTTTTCTATTATTTATCTTGCTTCACTGCTTCCATCCTTCTCCATCACATTGTTTCTTGGAATCTTCTGGTTTCTCTATCTCACTCAAACAGCCTTGGTCTGTTACTCATATACTTACTACTTCGCTCATGGGATATTTTCTCTTGGCAGAAGAAGAGAAATTTCTTCTCTTTACTCTCGGAGCTAGAAGGAAGGGAGCGCTCTTCTCTGTTGGTGTTATTGAAGGAGCAGAGTTCTGACTGAAATGGAAGGACATATCTCATGCTGATTTCCACCTAAATACAAATGGTTTCTTCCCTAGAACCAGGCTTTTTACTTCTCATTCCCTAATTTTAGATATTTAGCCAAATCTTTAGCTGCACTTTGTAATCCAGTAAAATTGCTCTGCTTCTGACAGCTGAAGTCCCAACCTATCTGGAGAGATCCTAAAAATAGAAATTTACAGAGAAGTAATGAAAATTACAAGGGGAAAGAATGTTTCTTTGTGAGTGAAAATGAAAGAAATTTCTTGCAGTGAAGACAACTGCAACAGCAAGTATTGAGTTAAGAAGTACTAGCACTAGCCTTTAAAGACTTCCTCACATGCATTTTCAAAAGGAACTGGTAATATAGATGTTTCACTTCTCATTATCTAATTTTAGCTGTTAACTGATTTTGACCTTTCCATGGTAATTATTGTCCCTTAGATCTCATAAAGGAAAAGTTTAGTCCAAATTTCTAAGAAGGGTTTCTAATACTGCGTGTTTAAATGTGTATTTCTTTGTCTAACTTCCAGCTGAGCAACATACTGCATGACTCCTATGAATTCCTGTCAGCTCTGAAATAAGTAAGGTGGAAAAAAAAAGATAACATGAATTATAGTGCTACAAATCCTCCTTTTTCTGTTAGATTGTCTACAGAGAAATTCAGTAATAGCTAGGCAGTCCGTGACCCCTGACAAATCAACTCTTTTTTTTCTTGGGCTTTCCTATCTTTTTTTCTGAAACCCTGCCAGTAATCTCTTGGAGGCAGGTACTTAATTTCAATATTGGAAGGTTCATTGTTTCTTGATTTTTAGTTTGTAAAAATAATTTTTAAAATTTACTTGAAAAGATTAGTGCTGAAGTGTACGGAGTTTTAATAGCTCTTATGAGCTCCTTCTGATATCCTTAGTGGAATGACTTACTGGTTTGCTTGGTTTGGGGGCTTTATCAGTAATAACAGGAACAAGATGCCTGAAAAATTTAATGTGGCCCTGTGCTTGGCAGTGGTAGGCAGATGGATCAGTTTGTATCTTCAAAGTATGTAAAGTATGTATCAGTAGGCAGATTTCATCCATGATTTGGGTACCCTGGGAAGTGCTACCAGCACTGTGTATTTCCTATTGATCACTTTATTTGTCCAAAGATACAAAGAAATATTCCAGTACTCAGGATATAGCTTACTGTATCTTTACACTCACTATAACATTTATAATAGACATGGGCCAGATCCACCAAAAAATCACCAGATCAATCTAAAAATTGCCAGTGCTGGGATTAATGTACTTAAAACTCACATAAGTAATTTTCCTCTGCCTATATTTTGCTGCATTTTTGTACTCCATAGTCCTTTGTTTCATCCTTCATATTCACTATTGGTCCCAACTTCAGGTGAGCTTTGGTTTTCTCAGCTTCATCCCTGAATTCTTTAGCAACCATCTTTACATTCCTCCCGGGAATTCCATTCCTTCTTCCTCATTTCATGTACTTCTTTTTGGTGTTTGAGCTCATTCAGGAGTTCCCTGTTAATCCATGCTGACCTTCTGCCACACTTGGTCACCTTCCTGCACATATGAATAGAGGGATTTATTCTCTGAGGAAATTCAACAAGCTCTCCTGTGCCCTGGTGTGCTCTGCTCCCCACTGGATACTGCCAAGAAGATCACAGAATAAGCCAAAATCTTTCTCCAAATGTCCAGGGTTATGATTCGAATATTTGTCGTCTTCATTTTATTCATGATTTTAAACCCTACAATCTCATGGTCACTGTAATCAATACGATTCTCAACTGGTAATGGTCTATCTATTAGTTTCCCATTTGGTGGGATGTTTTAGGTTGCTTCGACCCCTTCAACCTCTCAGTCATGTAGGGATTGCATCCACCTCATTGACTGATACTATGTTTTCTCTCAGTTTTAACAAAGATATTGCACAAGATTTGACAAAGATCTCTGCAGGACCTGCCAAAACCATCCCAATGGATGATTTTCAATTTACTACATAATTACATTTTGCAATATATTACTTGGCTAGTTTTTTCATTTGTTTGAAGTCAGTTGTATTGATTTTGTATACTCTTAATTTTTATCAGAATGTCATAAATTTAAAGATATTACACCAATAACTTGTATTAACCATGCCTTTGATGCAAGTATGAGCAATATCAGATTTGCTTCATAAGACACAGTCAACAGAGCCATGTTCACTGCCATTAATTAAACACCCTGATTTGCTTCCTTGCTGATTGCATTCTTTATCAGCCTTTTTGTGATTCTGCCCAGAATTACTGTACAGCTGATGGGCCTATTGTTTCAAGGTGATGGCACTTAAAAGAGAAAAATGTGGAAGGGAGAGAAGGAAAATTTGTAGAAACAAGTATTTCACATCTGAATGTCTGTTTTCCTGCTCTCTTGGGCACTGGCCATGTTGGAAGGAGGCCCAGCACATGTTTAGGTTAAAACCTGTCCCAGTCACAAAGCCTCAGCAGAGAGAGAAAGCAAACAATATTTTTTATATTATTTTGCTGCAACAAAAAATTTGTCAGTGTTGGAGGATTTTTTTTGAATTTTTTTTTTTACAAAATACATATCCCAAAATAGCAGAACAGAGGAGGCAAGGGTGATATTCTGTCCCCTGCTGCTCTAAGGGATTATCATGGAGACAGCACTCCGTGCCTGTTGAGCAGAGCTGGCTGCTTCAGAAAGCATCCTCCTCTGACAAAGCTGAATGAGACAGAACTCATCTTAAATATAGAGGACAGGAGTTCACAGTTGCTACAGATTAAGTGTCTTATTGCTTATTCATTAGGTTTTGTGTTTTTAAGTATAGGTTATTCATCTGTGTAAACGTTTGAATCAGGAAATGGGGCCCAGCTGACCCTTTCTTGATTTAAGATGTTCTCACCACACCCCTCTGTCTACTAGCCTTTGCAATTTTGATTGAGCTGGACAACACTGGGTAGAAACACATCCACTGCAGACTGGCTTACTCAGCCACCACCATACCAACTTCTTTTTCATTAATAAATATATTCAATGCAATACCTCTCTGAATAATGTAACCTTTTTTTTAATTAGAAAATTGAGCCCAAAACACATTCTTGAAAGTTGACAGGTAACTTAGCATCAATTTTCATTGTAAAGGGATAAACATGGCAAGACCCCAGCTAACTAGCTATATAAATGGGTAAAAAGTGTATTTCTAAATTTACCTCAGCATTCAAATCTTTACAAAGCATTTGGGACTTTGTGAAAACTGTATTTCAAAGTCAGGGTAGACTTGGATTTTAAGGAGATGCTTTTGTTTTCTCTTTCCAGGTGATTTTCACTGCTGATTACATCCCTAGAGTAATTCTTATCATCCTTAAAATTTATCTGGCCCATTTTCAAGGACCAAAAGTTCCTCACAAAATTCCTTGCATGTTAACTGGAACTGAACTGTTGTGTGGCTCCCCTTCCTCATGTGCTTGTAGCCTGCACATAAAACAAAGGTGGGTACTAATAGTCTTGCACATATTACAACATACTAATTACTGTCACTAAATTCCCTAGAATTCATCTCCTCATCCTTCTATTTCCTCAGTCAATCAGTACCCACCAATATATCAATCACATCTAACATAGCCCTGGAGAAATCCTGATAGAAGATCCATGAGGATTTTAAACTCTTCCCTCAGGAGCCCATATTCCAGTCAAGAATCTCCCTACTTGGTGGGTTTCTGAGCTCTTGGGCCTTCTGAAGTTACCAAGCATTTTTCACAGACTTCAAAAGAAACAGGATCGGGATAGTAACATATATGCTCACTGTCCAAAAGAATCATAAATATTCACACTACTTCTGGCAGGCGCATTGTTTGGTTAGCCAGGATAGAAAATGGCAGGCAAAGAACTCTTTTTGTTATTAAAATTCTAGTGATTCTTTTTCTCTGCTCATTGGTAGACTTTGTCTTTTTGCCCTTCCCAGGCAACTCCTTGAGGTCACATCTCAAAGATTTAAGACATCCTTTGCCCAGCAGTGCTGCTATCAAAATCGTCTCTCTCCTTTCAAACTGCCTTCCTTCTCCCCCCAGTTAAAAGCCCACATTTTTGCCCTCTCATTTCTTCTCCTAGAAAAACTAAATTATAAAAATCCATCTGAGATTGCCAAAATACAGAAGATAAGAAATCTTGTAGAAACAAGGTACACAAATATTCTGATGTAGACCAGGATCCTTTTTGACCTGGAGAGCATGGGGACAATACCCGTAGTGCTAGCTTAACTGAACTAAAAACTATACCCCACCCTACTGGCATCTCATGTGAAAATAACCTGGTTGATTGTAGCTCCTAATACCTTCCAGCTCAAACTTAAAAAAAAAAAAAGAAAAAAAAATCAGCTGTTTATTTGGCTCTCACTGGTAGCTATTTTCAGATGATATTGCTTTTTCCTTTGCAGATTGAAGTCACTCTTGATAACTTGGCATCTACAATTTCCAATTCTAAACTCTTGGAGCGTTACAAGAAAGTTTGTGTGCAAATACCTTTAGAGAAGCTAAACTTTCAAAATGCTGTCCATGTAAAGCATAGCAACTCTGTACGGGCATGTATTTTAATTGTCTTATTTGTTTCTTAGTGGCAATAACATTACTAGTTCTTTTATCTCTTGATGTCTATTCCACTGCTTCAAGCAGGTTGAAAAATAATCTAACTAAAAAGGAATTCTAAACCACTCAGTTAACGTGCTTTCCAATTTACTATGCTTGGAATGGTGCCATTTGAAAATAAAGGCCACAGAGTTAGAAGGAGTACTGTGCCGTGGTGCTTTCTTTTTCCCCCTTATATATAATAAATACTTATTTCCTCCCTGCTGATGAAGAGGAAGCTCAGAGTGATTAGCTTAGTAGTAAGTGGCTCTATTGTAGACATCTAAAGTTAGATGGGATGAGACCCATCTTTCTTCATAGTGGAATGTTTCAACGCTGCTGACTGAAATCTCTTGCACTTGCTGGGACTCCTTCAGCAGGTTTAAGTGAGATTGTCCTTTGGGTGACCTAACATCTTCACAGCTGCAAGCTCAGTGAGTATCTGCAGCAAAGCAACATCCTCTTTCCAAAGTGAGATGTTACATATTATTCAATATGGACTCAGTGTTTGGAAACAGCAACTTGAATTTTCAACTTTTTTGGTTAAGAGTGTACCTTTATGTACTGGCCAAGATAGCAAACTACATAAATGTCTGCAATAAGTCTCTCTATTATTGCTGTCCAACAGGCCATGGACCGGATTATCCTCCTCAGAGAAGAACAAGATTCTTATAAAAATTCCTTCCTCTCAATGGTTTTTGTTCATGCTGCAGTCACACAGCTGTTACGGGTATTGCTTTCTCACACTTTGAATCTGGAGATGGCCAAAAAACGTGGAGATGGCCAAAAAACATACCAGAAGAACAGGAAGTAAAACTGAGAACAACTTTCTGGTTAACAAATCCAACTGTAACTGCCTCAAGCAATCATATAACACAATCTCTTTCATAACTCAATCAAGCACCAGGCTAACACATTTGCACTTTGTTACTGTTAGAAGATTCTTCCAGAAACTGAATGTTTTGAGTACTAAAATCCTTCTTTGAATTTCAAGCCTGGAATTAATTCATGCCAAATTCTCTTCATCTATGCTGTACTGCTGCCCCTTAGTTTAAACAGCTCTACTCCTACACTGATCTTTATATTTATAGGCAGTGATCATTTCTCCTTCTAGCTCTCGATTTAGTGCACTGAGAGCCAATCTCCCACAGGCTCTCCATCGCCCCAATTGTCCTGTTAACTATTTCAGAAATGCATTCCGGTTTCTCTTTTGGCACACAGATGAACAGGACTGCATAAAGAATCCTGCATGAAAACTCATCAAACTATTCTAAACTTGCATTAATATTTGCAGATCAAGGAAAGCATGGTTGGTGGAGATTTTCCAAAGATGTAGGCAAGAAGGATGTATATTTTTTTTTAATCTAGGATATATACAATAGTCACATCTCCTTTCAAAACTAAATGGAATTGTTACAGACAATGTCCAGTACACACTGCCCTGATAAAGAGTTAGAAATGCAACAAATTACACACACTTCGCGTCCCAAGTCATTGCTGCTGGTGCCCTCCTCAGGGGTTTTTGAGATTGCATTGTGTGTACCAAGTGCAAATAATAACGGATAATAATGCCGACTGGATAAAACTTATTTTCTTGTGTATGGAAAAGTGATTTAAATAACCACCAAAGAAGATCCACTGTTCAAAGAAACTCCAGTGCTGAGGTGCTCAAATGCTTGCACATTTTTGACAGAACAAAATGCTGACATCTAAAGCAATCCAACTCCACAGTCATGACATGCATCAAAGATTCTAGAAATCAGTACTTATGTGCAGGACGTGGCACAAACATGAAATTAGATTTCCCTTATTTTACTGACATGCTTTGAACTGGATCCCTGGCATGACATATGCCCATACATAGACATTGATGGCATTTTTGCCAGACACTGCAAAAGGCTGCTGGAAAGGAAGGCTGTGTCTCAACAGTACAGGATCTATCTCTCCAAATCAGCATGTCTGTAGAAGCATGTCTGAACATCTGTGATGTTCAGTGTTCACAAGGCGTTGAAAAGGATAGTGGGACATCTAGGTGAAATATTTTCTTGTCTGTCAATCATTCAAAAGGGCAAAGGTCCAGTTGTTGGTCTCCACAGTAGCTCTAGTTACTTGCTGCTGATTCAAGATACACCACTTATATTACAGCTGACATTTCTACTTGAACCAGATCCAATCCATTTTATGCTTATTCCATCCTTTCCAGTACATGAGGAGGCAGCAATACAAAAATCAAAGCATAAATAATACAGAAATACCTAAGTATATGTACCTAATTTATGCCATGAAAAATGTATTTTAATTAATTTTTCAAAAAGGCAAGGATGAATTAGATGAGCAGAAATAAATATTATACAGCAAATGACATAAAATTTAGACTATTTTATAATCTTCAGTTTAAAATGGGTGATGGCCTTACATTTCAAAAAGCTGAGATATAAATATTCCCCTCTCAGCTTTGGAGAATTTTGATTCAACTGCAAAATATGCATAGATAAAAACACTGGGTCAGAATTGTGGCTTAACAAGTCACTAGTAACAGACAAAACTTCTGATCCTGATGAAAATTCCTTGGATAACCAAATTCTGTGAAACAGTAGGAACACTGAAATACAAAGAAAAAACCATCCCTTTCCCTTTAGATTTCTTCTAAATAGCAGTGAGATGGTTTTCTCACTGCAGTGTGAAAATTTCTAGACCTTATAGCACAATTACTTCTGTTCAATTATCAAGAGTTTTTGAATTTTGGTGAGATCTTGAAGGCATTGTTTTGAAGAAGTAACTGTGGTGGACTAATTATATACATATGGAAGTGCACTGATGTGTTCCCCTTCTAGTCATCCTTTACAAATATGAAATTGTAGCAAATTTTAATTTTTCAGATTTTGGTATGAGGTTTTGCTGAAACAACAAGTACATTTTATTGATTGAATAAGGGAAGAATTAAAAGTATGGAACAAGAAAAGAAAAAACTACATAGAAAAAGAAAAACAAATGCTCTTAAAATAATTTACAAAGTAATTATAATTTCAGTGACTCTGGTCTTCATGTGACTAAAAATGCATATTTATATGGAAATTTGATATTAGGTTATAGGAATAGAAATATTTTTCAAAATAAAATATTTGTAAAAATTACTACTCAAGAAACCAGATGGAGGTAAAAGTAATACCATTATGTATGAAAAAAAAGCTTGAAAACAGACACTTTATTAAGGAAGAAATTTGTTAACTGATCAAGAATGGGCTAATAAGAGAATTATAATACAGAGAGTGGAGACAAGTATGAGAAGACTGTCTTATTACAGCTACTATTATGTTTACATAACTCAGACAAGAAGAGGAGGGAATCTTCAGTGTAAGAGGTAGTTCAGTAATGAAACACTAAAAGAGTTGAAATGGAAGCAAATTAGTCTGACTAAAGACAGGGGAAGTATGCATTTTTAAGATTAAGAAAACAGACAAGAATTAAATTAAATACCATAAAAATAGAAAAGGATATTCCTACATAGAGGATGCTGAAAATTAGGTAAAAGAGAATGACAATGTGGAAGCTTAGACTGCATAACTTCTTATAAATAAATGTTTTGAACAAAGTCTTCTCATGTCTGAGAAGAAAAAAGCAGACTTAAAGGCAAACGAAATGTTGCTGGTTTAGTCACATCTCAGAGGCAAAAAGATCCACAGCTTTTATAAGTCACGCATATTGTCATGGAAACAAAATTGGAAGTCTTGCTTTGGTGAAGGGTATTTCAACAAAAGCTAAGATGCACATTTGCTTGTTTCAGTTATGCCAAACAGAGGAGGTCTGCTGTCAAGTTATCTTTGGATAACTCTGTTATAAAGACAGCTTTACCTAATGCTTTTAACTTATCATCAAATACAGAAGGAAGAAAGAACAAATAAGAAACTATTTATTGTAAATAAATATTATTTTCACCATTTCCATTTAATTTTCCTGTTGGATGAATTCAAACAAGTTTACTTTCTGGATTACTAGGTTTATATTACAATCTTACATTGAAAGAAGTATTTAGATATTCTGTTAAAAACTGAATATGTTATCTTTTAGATAAATCTAGATATATAGAATATATATTAATATATAATAAATAGATAAATAGGAAATGCAACTTTGTTTTCTCCTTGCGTTATTCAATTCACTGATGGAAAATACTATGGATGGCATCTGAAATTTCTAGCCATTCTGAAATGTCAATTGATTAATGCCTTATTTAAAACCCAACTGGTGTGGCATAGGAAAGAGTTATTTTGTCTAAACCAGGCTCTCATTAAAAAAGAAAGAAAAACAGGAAGAGGTAAAAAAGGGTAAAATAACCTAGAAGTGATAGAGAAAACTCTTTAATGCCAGAGATGTTTAGGATTTATCTAGGCTAGAGTGAGGTGTGCTAAGAACTGTGTCTTCCTTCTGAAACACTGAATAATGACATACTTTCAAAACAGACCAACAATGATATTCAAGCCATGGAAATGTCAACATATTTAAAATTTGCTGTCCAAACAGCTTAAAAATTTGAGGTTTCAGTGAATCCTGTTCAAAAGGCAATTTTATCTCATTAGGGAGTCAAACATATCTACAGACATTCATTTCATCTCTAATGGGCTGTTCAAAACATTTTCCAAGAAAATAGAACTTTAAATGAAAACAATAGAAACTTGGCTCAAAACAAAACATGGAGGAATTGTTTAGGTGCAAGATGGCCCCAGATAGGGATTGCTTTGCCAATGGGGTCTGGATGTTTCCATTAATTCAAAGGGCCACTATAAGTTAATTGAAAATAAATCCCCTGAAGGTTACAATTAGCAGAAATCATATGAAGAACAGGAAGCTCCCAAGATGAGGATGGCTAGAGATTGGTAGAGCATCAGGTGTATCAGCCTTGCTCTTATGTTCTCTATTTTCTTATGGCTGCTGTTGGATATGCAAAAGGTAGCCAGGGTGATCTTTGGTCCATTATACCATAGCTGTTTATGTGTTCTTCTAGTCTAAGCACGTCCTCCTCAGTTAAGAAACTTGTGTCTCATTGCCATGCTACCACATGTTCCACTCATTTAAACCTAGTCAAAGGTCTTCATAAACATAATTCTGTTTATACAGTTCTTTCTGATACCATTTTTTTCTCCATCAGATTAATTTCTGTTCCATATCAGCCATTCAGTATTTTTGGTGTTGATTCAGTAGTTTCTGTGTGTTTGAGTTACTTTTTCAGTAACTGCTGTTTCTAACACAGTTGTGCCATAGCAGTTCTGCCATGTTGCCCATCTTTTAATATTTTGAAAATGCTTGGGAACAGGTTGGTGTTTTGGCAACTGTAATTCAAAAGCAAAGATCTTTATTACCTCTGCTGTGCAATCTCCACCTTCTGGAAGTCACATCTCTGAAATCTCCACGGTAGTCGGTGTGACCAGTTCATGCCAAGCATCGAGAGCGCTGCAGTGCCTGCAGCACTGTCCCCTTCTGGGAGCCAAAGATATGGCTAAGGCAAGGATCTAATTCATATCTACAGCCAAACCACTTTTCCCAAACCTGCACACACACTGGCACCCAGTGCTCATCTAACCTCTTTGTCTACACTTTTTGGGCATTTCTGATGTCACTCCAGTGAAGAGATGTTTAAAATAGCCTAGGAAATTGAGAACTTGTTCTAGCCTGAACTTGTGAGGGCTTTTCTTTTGCCATTTCAGGTGAAAATGCTCCATCTATGTACTTGTTCTGAAATAAAAGATCAGTGCTTGCTTGTACAAAGAGCCTACACAAGTCAATGGCAAGCAGTGATCAGCAGTATTTTAGCCTCTCAGAGGACACTGAAGAAGATGATACGTGGGGTAGCAGCAAGGGTTTGGCTGCTGCCTCAGGAAGGAGCGGAGGGCAACCCCAACACAGGCTGTGCCCTCACCAGGAGGTGCCATCCCACAGGGGCTGAGTGCATTGGGCAGAGATGGACAGGTTCATCAACAGCCCCAGGCACTGCCAGCATCCAGCTGCTCCAGGAACACTGCTTCCTTCTGCTGAGGGAACCAGTTGGGATACAGCACACAGTGTCAGAGACAGGACTGGCAACACACACATCCATCATGTAACTGGGCCAGGGACTGGTGGCCCCAAGACAGGATGAAATGGAGGTGCTGGGACTCAGGAGAGGCTTGGGGCAGGCCCTGGGAGGCTGGGCTTGGACATGCAGGGCCAACTGTACCTTCCAGTCTCAAGCATTGAGTTCACCTCATATCCAGCGAATATTGCAGTACTATACGTGGGAAATGGAGATGTCATAGGGGAAGAATAATACAGTACCATGCTAGGAACTACAAGCCAAACTCTTTTTTATTTAATTAGTATGTACTTGTTAACAAATTGTTTCTATTTGTTTGGCAGAAAGTTAATATAGCATAGAAGCAGATAAGATTTTTTTCTCTTCTGGCCAGTCTAAAGGCATAGTGGCCAAATTCTTCCTAACTAAGATATCACAGATATATATTTCAGTTTTCATTACTCCCTCAAACAATTAGCTAATTACTTCATAGAAAACATCTGGCAGTGAATTAAATCCAACGAAATGATTAAAAAATCAATATAGTAAAATTGAAAAATTAATTACAGAATGTTCTATACGCAGTGGTTTGGTTGATCAGATTCTGAGACATTTGAAGGTCTGTGATGGGTCCATTGTAACCACTGGCATATAAACTAGTTACCCTAGACTTCCTTGTAAATCTGGAAAGAGAAATACATGCTTTTTAGGTGTGTTTATCCTAACCCTTGTATCTAAAATGTGCCCTAGAAACATGTACTTCTCTTCATGGACCATAAAGTGTGTTGGCTACTTTAGAGGGCAAATACTGCATAGCAGACAATTCATGATCAGGTGAGGTGAATCCCACATTGTCTGAATGAAGACTAAGATTTCATTCAGATTTTCCTAAAAATGTTTGTTCCTTCTTTCCGGTATGTAAATCATCCTATCAGCAAGATATTTACTGAAGTGTGTTCAGTTCTGTCTGGCTCCATTTAACATCTGTCTCTCAGCAACACTGGAACATGCCTTGCAGAAGGAAGCAAGTTAGCTAGAAGTCATTTGTCAACTTTGATGTCTTCCTTCCAGACACCCAGTTCTGTGAAACTTTCCCTTACTCAGTTAGACTGTCACAGCTCATTATTGTCATACTGTAGCTTGATGTATTAGCTTTGCAGTCTCAGAAAGCTTGATAGCCATCAATCAGTTATAATACAAAACTCAAACCCCTGACTAAATTGTATGGGGGGACCAAACCAAATTCTTCTTATTACAATGTCATTCTGCTTTTTTTCTTTGCATTTGGTCACATGAAAGTAAGGACTATATGATACTTCAATCTATTGGTCACACCCTTCAAAAAATTGTGGCACCAAATCAGCCCAAAACAATCTTCTATGCCTAATTATTTTAATTCTATTAGAAGCTTGCCTTTATAAGACATTCCTCAAAACTATGCTACAGTTAGCCCTTTCTTAAATGACAGCTACTTATTAGGCCATGGAAAGTTAAAATAACTTTGTTTATTGAAAGCAGAATGTTTTTTAAAGAGGGTATCAAGATTAAAAACAGTTATTTGTACAAAGTTCTGTCCACTCACACATAACTTGTATAGCTGACTGAAAAAATTCTGTTGTCACATTTTTCTACAAAAATGCTTTTCCATGGAAATAAAAATTTTCTGTAGTAATGGACCAATTTTGTTGACCTTTCATAAGGAAAAGGCAATTTAAGTAGAAGGATATCAGTGAGATCAAAATATTCCACTTTGACCTCAAGTTTCAATTTTCCTTATTAAAACCTCTCTTCATTTCCAAATGTAATTTTCCATTGTGAATTATAAATCATAAAGGAAAGAAAACATGAGAAAATAAGCCTTTCAATTTACTAAGAGGGAATTTTTAAATATGTAATTTTCTTGAAAATTTCTTGAAAGCATTTTTCCTCATTCTAGTATTGAAGAAAACCAGTTCTTTAAATCCATTTCCCACAGAATATGAAAACCATTTCCTGAACAATTCCAATAATTTCTGAGGCATATATTTCAGAAAGAAATCCTTCTCCACTTGCCATGTCTTCTAAGACAGACAGATGAATCATGCCCTGGAGGTGCCTGTTTCTTTCAGCTGGCTATAAAGGGAATCTAGGTTGATGAGTCTAGACATCGACAACCAACTTTCAGATATTTACCCTTAGGCAAGACGACTACTTTCTATTGAAAAGATGAAAATAGTATACAATTACTTTTCAGTAAGCATGATTTTTTAAAATCATGCTTCAGGGAATGTTTATCAACAGTTTGTCTTCTAATTATATGCCTTTAAAGAGATTAGCGGGGGAGGTGGTGGAATCCCTGCCATCCCAGTGCAAGAACTTACTGAGAATAACTATGGATACCTGACAACACCTTTGTGTAATTTCAAATTCAGCAATCCTAAATTTGTGAGAAAACTTAATAAATACAGATACATTGAATTCTGTCCTCCCTCTTTCCCCCTTGGAGACAGCAGCTCTGGGAAGGCTAGTAAAAATCCCAGTATCCTGCTCCCAATGAAAGTAACTGCAGCGTGTGGCAAGAGCAGCATAGGTGACTTGTGGGTCCAAGAGATGGACTAAACTACATTTGGGGTTATTTTGCCCAGAGAAATGGAAGCTCAGGAGGGGACTCATCACTCTCACAACTACCTGAAAGGAGGTTGTAAGTGAGGGGGGGGTCAGCTTCTTCTGCCAGGCAACCACTGACAGGATGAGAGGAAACGGCCTCAAGTTCCACCAGGGAAGGTTTAGATTGGATATTTGGGAAAATTTTTTCACTGGGAAGGTGGTCTTGCATTGGAACAGGCTGAGCAGGGAAATGGAATGAGCATCCCTGGAAGTGTTCAAAAGGTGTGTGAATGTGGCACCTGAGGACAGGATTTAGTGGTGAACATAGAGGTGCTGGGTTATTGGCTGGTCATTTCCAATCTTATTTTTTCTATACATTTTAGAAATTTCAACAAGAAAGGTGGGTAGAGTCAGCTTATAGGTATTTTTGTTGTCAAGATTTTCAACACTGAAGCTGGAGAATAGTATAGTTTGTGTAGAGGCTAATTGAAAAAAGAAAACCAAATTGGGTTATATTGTACATGTGCATCCAGCTGATGATGACATAGCTGTAAAATTCAGCAGGTGAGTTGTATTTTTTGGACTAGGGTAAATATGACTACAGAGAAAACTTAAGCAGCCTCTCTTTCATTACAGTTTTGGAGACAGAAAGAGAGAAGTTATATGTTTATTGGGTCATTTTTCAAATAAGGCAGAATTAAGGTTATTTGAGAACTGAAAATAACTCTTCATTTTGTGATTTTCTAGCAGTCTAGTATTTGTTGAATTTCTCAATCTGAAAGGGCAGAAGATATGCCTGGGATGCCTCTACTGCCTTAGCAGAATTTTGCAGCTGTGAATTACTTTGAAGAGAATGCATTTACTTTCACTTTCGTACATGCCAGTGGACTTTTAAGCAGCTGCAGATAGCCATTTAAGATGTGGCTATAGTAATGCAGTTCAGGTATGCAAAATCAGGCAGTGTTTTTCCTTAGCACTTACCAGAGGAGGAAACACCACTGTCAATACTGCAAAGAGAAGGGAAAGGTCAACTCACAGGGCACAGACACAAGTGTCAACCAAGGCCAGTGAGCAGCTCTAGGGATCCCACATCACTCTTCCCTCCATTAGCTCCAAGGGTGACAGAAATGCCCAGTTCCCATCCCTAAATTTCTGTTTGTTATAGTACAATGGAGATTGGCTAATGGTTGCCTGAAATACTGTATCAGAAAAGAGAAAATAACTTGGCTCTAAAGCTGATGATGTCAATGACCTTTCATGACATGATGGTTACAGTAATAGTAAGCACTTAAAAGCAAGTTGATGTCTGCCCCTGTCATCATCAACTTCCCCATTTCAGAGTATAAAAGTTATACCCATACTGGCCATTTAGAGCCTGTTCCTTTTTTTTCTTTTCATGCCATTTACAGCAACAGTATTTAAGAAGCAAAAAACATTCATAGAATCTGATAGCTGTTATAAAAGCTTGCTCTTGCTTTCTCCAAAGGCTTCATTTGGAGAACCCCAGGACACAAATTCCCCAAAATACATCTCAGAACCTCCACATCTACAATACAATCAAAATTGAATAAACATACATATTTCAGAGCACTTACACCAGCTATCCTTTGCACATGAAAAGCTTCTCCGGGCCATTCATCCAAACACTGTTAAATGAGTGTAGGTACTCCTGCAGCAGAAACAACCTGGAACAAAACCATCCCTGGCCATGTCCCCATGTTCTGGGTGAAGGAGGTCTGAGATAGCCCCTTGCCATAAGCTTCTATGGGAAAAAGCTGAAATGCTCAGCATTGACTAGCAGATATCCCTCATTTGCACACAAGGGAAGAAAATGGGTAACTGGGGAAGACAGCAAGCCTACTGTCCCTTGTTCCTCTTTCTGCTCTATCCTTTCCTTCCCCTCTGACCTGAACTTCACTATGCTACCTTTCCTTTACCAGAATGATGTCTTTTGGTTCCTGCTCTTGCCTGACCCTTTACTTCACTCTTCTACCCCCTACATTTCCTTTGTAAAATACAGAGATTGTCATGTCAGTTGCCTTTTTATATATTGGATTCTTTTAAGTCCATCTGAGAGATCTCCACGGGCTTCCATAAGTTCTTTCTTGGGATCAAAATCTGTTAGAAGTTCTAATCTTAAAATCCTCTTTTCCACTCTGTGAAGATGCGCTTAAACACCTGGTTTTGTTGCTTGGTAGTGTTTTAATCTCAGAGGAAAATTAACAGCAGGTGAACTCTTATCAAGATTCTGTGGTGAATCTATTCAATTTAAGATATGCATATTTTCTCTAAATTTTATTTACGCATAATAGCTATGAAAAATTAATTTGCCATGTATGTATCTCTGAAATACTTGCTTCTTTGGAAAAAAAATACAAACCATAAAATTAGCACTCTATACCAAATTATATTCTGTTAGAATGCTAAAAATAACTAGATTTCTTCATTATATGAAGCAAACAGCTCAGATTTATTCTGGGAATATTTTATCATACCTTCAAGTATATTAATTATAATTAGAGAAAAATGAAAATATTCCCATTTATTTGATGCATTTTGTCTTATTGCTGTTCCTAGGTTGTATACAACTAGACCAAGCCTTTCTGGAACATGCTCTTGATTTACATTGCAAAACCAGTTTGAAAGTATGACATTCTGAAATCACAGCTGAGGAAACGTAACCCCTGAGGTGTGGATACAGCTACTCATGGGTACCAGGAGGCTCACCCAGTGATGGGATTTGCCATCCTTTTTTTCCCAACACTCCCAGACTGAAGTGTGAAGAGGGGCAGGGTACGGTCACTGAGCCACCAGGCTGTTGATTCCAGTTTCCCCGGAGGGTTGTTCTTCCTTATAGATACTATTTCACATGCAAGACTGAAAGGTAACGCACTAATATCTATATACTTAGTTATTTTTAACAACAATTTAGAGTATATTGAGGGAAGGATGTTTGGGGAAGGGGGTAAATCCATTCTGACATCAATCCTTTTGAAAAGAAGTTACTGCAATTTGTTACCAATGTTAGATAAAATATCAGAGAGCCTTTAGGGTCATTCTGGTGACATCTTTCAGCACACTGCTGTTAGCCAGAGATCAGCACTGCCCAGGAGTGAGGGTTGTTTGCTTCACTTATCTCCAGCAAGAGCCCAATGCCAGCTGATCTATCCACCATCAGCAACCTTCGGAAGCTCTAGCACAGCTTAGATGATGCTGTATTAGTGAAACCTCATCACTGTGAGAGCACTTCATTTTATTAAAAGTGCAATTAAAACAAAATCAAATACTTTCATTAACTGCAACAACTAAAAATTATACTCCCAGTTGCTTTCTTCTCATTAAGAAAATTTGCATTTGAATAACTTTTCAACTGTGTGTATTTGTAATTAATGCAATTACAAGCCAGAGATATGTTCCCAAAAGTAAAGAAAACTTCTTTATCAGTTTTACCATTTTAATTGAAATAAGACTTTGTATAGTGAATTATTTAATGTCTGTTATCTGAAAAGTACATATAGAGATAACAAGTCAGCCTCAGTATTTGGGACTGTGCTCATTTATTTTAGAGCTGGTGTAAGTCCTGGGAGCCACAGAGGATGAATTGTTGGGTTCAGCCCTGGAATACTGAGTATTTTGACTTTGTTGGTTTAAAACCAGGGCCTATTGTTTATTTTACTCTGTAGAATTATAATTTTCTTTTCCAAATTAATGATTAATATATATGAGTGATAGGAAGATAGATATTCATAAAAGGGAAAACAAACTTTAGCTAGGTTGAGGGAGGATAAAACATGTTCATATCAAGAAAGGGAATGATTATATAGTTTATAAATAAAACAATGCTACCTGGAATTGTCACATAGTAAAGGCTTTCAGACATAATCAAGGCAATATCATGCTGGATGCTGCACAAACACATGATGTTTGGAGCCTTTACTTAAAATAATTTTTTATCTCTGTTTTCAATCCTGAAACCTTTTTTTTTGCAAATTCCTCCTGGAATTCAGAGAGCCTCTTGGTCAAGCCTTAGCACTGACAGTCTACATGTAAGTATTGAGTCTACATATAAGTATAACTGCAGGGCCCTGCATCTTCATGCCTGTATTCCATGATGAAGCCTAGTTTGAAACAGGAGATACAGGTGTGTGCAAACTGGCATGAGGCAAAAATGATTAAAAAGATACAAGTCCACGAATTGGACAGTTCACAAACAGCTTAAAAGGTTTTTTAGGTCCATCTATTGCTAGCTATTATTGCTTGGGTAAGAACTTTTCAACAGGGAATTTTCATTAAATTCCTTTTCTTTGACTACACAGAAATAGCTTTCCTTAATTTTCATTTTTCATTCTAAAATGTATTCCAGATGCATAGAATTCCTCTAAACTTCTTCTCTCCAGTAGTGAGAGAATACACATCTTCTGCTAGTCCTATGACACAAACATCTTAAGATTTTTCTTATATGATATGTTCAGCAGCAAAACAAACCATATGTAGAGACTAAACAAGTAGAAAGAAAAGATAGATTGAATAGATAATTTTCCAAACTTTTATGATCCCCCTCCCTTTCTTTCTTCACAAGTACAAGACTTACAACATGCTCTCAAACTGTCTGTCTTCTAGCTTTGGCTCACTGCTGAAAGAATTCTAGGTGAAAAACTGAAAAAAGAAAAAATTGCATAACGACCTGAACACCAAAGGTGCAACCCTATGTAATGGACAAGAAGGAAATCTAATCCAATCAGGAATTGCTTCAAGAATATCCTGTCTGCTACACAGTAGGTCAAACAATATGGTCTCATTAGCTCCTTCAGGGTTATGTTGTTAAACTAGGAATTTGCCATGAGTTACATCCCAGAATCATAGAAATGTAGAATTGTTAAGGTTGGAAAATACTTCTATAATCATGAAGTCCAACCATCAACCTAGCACACCACCAGGTATCCATACAGGATTGTTCATTAACTGGTGTTTTTCCAGTCTTTTACTGGTATTTTTTCCAGCCATTTACTGGTGTTTTTCCATAATAGAAGGCTTCCTCCTTTTCCCTTGGGATTGTTGCAAGAAGGAAATTTAACATCTCAGGAGCTGAGTTCTAGAATTGATCAATACAACTTTTCTGCATTTCATCCTCTTCTGTTCTAGACTCTGTTCATTGGAGTGTGTAATTCTCATCTTTTTCTGTACACTATTCAAGTATATATAAATTGTTATTGTGCCTTTGTAGAGTTTTGGTTATTATGTAGCCAAGTGATACAAGTTTAGTCTTCCTCTTTCTCTCTTCCTCTTCTATGATGTTTTTTATTGCATTTTTAGTGTTACTCTGACTTGTTGAGACCTTCAGGACACTGACTCGCCCAGAGTGAAACACACTACACCATGCCTGGCATGTCACCAATGCTACAGAACTGTTCAGATGCTCTGTGTTGTTCTCTCCTATACATCAGGTAATTTCCAGGTCCCTGAAACAGCTTTCATTGAATCTGACTGTCTCTGTCACAAGGATTTCCATCTTGGATCAATACACTCATCCTCATAAACCAAGAACAAAAATACTTACATTGAATTTTGTGACTCCAGACCATGTATAAGGAACTCCTAAAATCTGGCATTTAAAATTCCAGGTAAACACATTTAAAATTTTTGACAGCTTTTTCTTATCCATTAAATTAATTAGGGCAATATTGCAATATCTTTCTCAACACTCACCAGATTCATTTAAAATTTGAGAGCATTACAGGGACCCATATTCCACCAATGCAAATTTTAACTATGACTCAGCACTTCTCATTTCCATTAAATTTCCACCCCTGTAAGCCACTGATGACATTATCCCTCTTTATTTCTACTGTTCCTTTTAGCAATAGTACACTAGTTCAATATAATACATAAATTATTAGAGAACTTAAAATCTGCATCACAATCTTTGCTGGAGACTTCTCCACAGTTTCATACTATTTTACAGTGTTCTCACTTACATATTATTTGGAGTTTTAACTTTCAAATATTTGAAAAATTCCACTGAAATAAATACCCATGCCAAGAAATTTAAAATTAAATCTAGTGTCCTATAGATTTACCTCTCAAGTTTGAACACCCATATGGCTTCTTTGATAGCTTTTCAATAAAGAATGCTCTTATACACAATCCTTCCTTCAAAACTGTTCAAGGCACGTCTCCTCTTTGAACATCGTAATTCATGAAACTTGTAGAAAATTACCTCAAAGTTTTGCTTCTTCTCAAATTTTGTTGAAATGGGACACTATATTTAAAGGTTCTGAAGGATAGAAGAAATATGTTCTATCAAAGTGTAATTATTTCAAGGATTCTACTGTTCAATTGAAGAGAAAGTATATTTAAGAAGAACTATATAAAAAGGAGGTAAGAACTTCTAATGAGGAAATTGATGATTAACAGATGAGTCTGCTGTCACCTACACATAATGGGGAAAGTACCTTTTGTCTCACAGGAAACTGAAAAATGCAATCAAATTTCTCAAATTTAAAAAACTAATGACAGGTTTCCAATATCATTTCACAGACATTACTGACTACTCATCCTTCAGCCTTCAATTCAAATACACATTCCTTTTACAAAAGAGTTACTAGGGATACTGGTGAGCAAACAGAAACAATCTCTTTGCTGCTTAAGATAGACTGGGATCACTTAAGCTGCATCAGTTTGTTAAGTCAGTCTTTTCTTAATAAAGGCTGTAAATTCAATTCAACCCTCTTTATAGAACATACATGCTGGCAAAATAATCTTTAAAAAAAGAAATAATAGGTGTTAGGAAATATAATTTATCTAAAATGAAAAAATCCAAACAAACAAAAAGCAAGTCAAAACCTGCTCCCCAAACTGTATTATACTAATTATCTAAAATACCTGTTCTGCAGTGATTTTCTGCTTTTTTATGCTCTCAAAAGTCTTCTGCTTGCACTGAATTGCCGTGCAAAATCCAGAGTCATTTCAGCCTGGAAAGATCTTTACCCAGTGGTTTAAGGTGGTGTTATTGGTATGAGGTATCTGAAGGCATTAAATCTGAGAGACATCATATGAGATCAAGTTTGTGCCTTTTTGCTTGGAGACACATTCTATGCTGCAACCACTCTGTATTTATGGAGGTGTATATCACAAAATAGGCATTTCTCATATTTAGCAAATGGCATTATCATCAGATAAGTAGAGGCTGGAGTCAGACAAACTCAAGCACTCTGAGGTGGAAATTCAGAATTTTGTGCTTGTATGATACCCAGCAAAATTCAGCACATCCTGATTGAAGATATCACAATATAAAATAAAACACATTCAATATTCCTTAAACAGTTTCCTTTCACATTGTGTCTCAGGTTTTTTTCATCTAGACTGTGGACTGGTAAAAGTATTTTAGATCAGTGAGCTATTGTAAAAGCACGTATTTGATGCCTATTCTCGTTTTACAGTCTAATCTTAGGCATGTTGAGCCATGAATGAAAGTAATGCAAGTGCCTTATGAAACATCCTGGTATGTGCATAGCAGGAGCAACCACTCTTCACAAAGTCCTCTGTGAAGAAAACACTGCGTGTGTCCAAGCCAGCCTCATCATACCAGCATACAGTGCTCTGTCAAGAAAACTTTTTTACAAAACCTGTCTGCTCTGTTTTCTGATAGCAATCAAGTACAAGAGCAGCATTAGCACTGACCTTCTGGATGCTTCTTTTCCATTGCCTTTTTTCCAATGGCACTGTGAATGAAAACAGGGAGTAAAAAAGAGTTGATTTAAAATACCAAAATTAAACTCTATAAAATATTAGAAATCACAGAGATTTAATTTTGAAATTGTCACAAAATTTGGATCTGTTGAGAAACAGAATTCAGCATATCAGGATCAGTCCTGAAAGATATTTGGGTCTACTTCAAAAATTTTCCAAAAGGATTTTTAAAGAAACAATAATATAACAGAGCTTGTCTTGTTTTACACAGAAGCTCTTCTTGAAAAAAGATTTTGATAAAACATTAAATTGCTGTCCTCTCGCTCAAGTGGCAGGTCCTGCCTTTCTAACAGCTTTCTATAGACTGGAAGAGTTAATTAGTTTCCATCAAGAGATTCTTTATATCCATAGATATATACAGATACCTCTCATTAAACACTAAATATTATTCACTAAACACATACAGGTAAAGCAAGAGCCAAGCACCTCAGTGGAAGGCAGCGTTCTCCCCTCCCCATTTCTACACTGCATTCTGCTCTCTCTTACAGGTCGTATTTTCTACCGAGTTTGTATTTGTTGTTGTCCTCTTTATTCTCTTTATAGGTGTGTTACCCTATAGCAGCCCAGTAGATGCCACAGATCACATAGCTCCAGTGCTTTACATATGGTATTTATTTAATGCACCACAAAAAAAGCCTTGGCTTTTCAACAACAGCATCATGTTGTCAACTTAAATTGAATTTGCTGTCCACGGTGCTGTTTCCTTTTCTGTGTTGTCCCAACCTGCTGAGGAGGAAGGTGGAAAAGGTGTTGTTCTGATACAAGGATCTATGGGTGGGATGAGATATTGTGAAGGAGTGATACTGAGATGACAATATAAAATCAAAGCTAAATTAGAAGCTTGACTATTTACTTCACCAAAACCAGAAGTAGATATTACATTGGAGAAAACTGCATATCTCATGCAGTGCTTAGTGTCAAAGGCTTTATACTCTATTTGAATTGTATCTTCAT
Source organism: Illadopsis cleaveri (assembly GCA_013399915.1). Classification (NCBI taxonomy): domain Eukaryota; kingdom Metazoa; phylum Chordata; class Aves; order Passeriformes; family Timaliidae; genus Illadopsis; species Illadopsis cleaveri. The sequence goes on along the minus strand of VXBB01003151.1, from coordinate 101,167 downwards.
GCATATTTGCATGAAACTACTTGTGAAGTTTTATTACCATATTGAATAATAGAGTCCAGAGTTGGTAGGAACCAAATGACGTATCTGGTCCCAAGGCAGTGTCTATTATCTTTGACAGATATTTGTCTGACCAGCTCATATACAAGCAGTCCCAGTGCTTTCAATATGTCTGGCAAAAATAATGTAACAATAATATTTAGCCTGAAATTTTCCTATGATTTAAGCCCATTTTATATTTTCCTACTCCCATTAGCCCACAGCACAGCTTATTATCTTTCTACTTTCAAGTCTTTTAAATATTTGATATTTGTCATGTCTCCCCAGCACGTTTACTTTTTATATAGTAACAAAACACTGTTGACTCATGCACAACCTAAGTACCACTGTCCATTCCTCATATTACATTTTAGATAAGAAATACCATCTAAATAGAGTAGTACTTTGAAATTGTCCCTGAACTGCATCCTAATTTTCCCTGACTATTTTTCCACATCAGTATTAAACCTCTCTTGGGTGTATTTCAGTCCTCCCAGCTTTAAATTTTCTGTAACCATAAAATAACTGTAATCAATATTGAGAAACATATCTCATAGATACTATATATCTGCAAACCATTGCATACAGGATATTTTCTGCCATTTGAGATCAGTGTGAGACAAGAGTAGTCACACCAAGCACATTTATTCATAAATTAAAGACTGGAGAAGTGATTCATGTAAGGAACAGTATCCCTAAGCAATTCTAATTTATGTATCTTACATTTACAGAACATGGCAGAAATCCACACTTCCCCAGCTTTAATGGTATGCACATCCATATGTAAGCCTTGCCTTAACTATGCTCTTAAATCTCTTTTGTACAGCTGTTTATGAATGTTGGATATTTTGTATTTTAGAAAAGTTTAAGTTTAATGATTAAGCCACTGTTTCCAAATACAATCCAGCTAATTTCTTGCTGCTTTAATCAGATTGGTAGGTATATGTTCAAAAGGCACACTAATAAATCAGTAAGGCCTTTGTTGTATCTTCCCCAAACCAAGGTCCATTCCATGCTGCACAGTTTAAGGCTTCTGATCATCTCTCCAACCATACACACAAACTCAGCCATCTGAAAATGTGCTGTTTAGTCCTCAAATACAGTTTTTAGTTTGTACTTACCCTTTACAAGTTTTTATATAATCATCCCAGAATGCTTTTACTTTTCATTCTGTGAGATAACCATGGAGATCTGAAGGGGTTGACGTTTCACAGCAAGGAGGACTAAGGCAGCACTCCAGAGTCTTTGTAGAAAAAGCAATCCAAAACTAATCCTGTTTATTGAAGCCATAGTTGTTCTACAGCCTTCACAACTCAACATTGTTCAGAATTTTTAGCAGATTTTTTTTTCCTTAATCTGGATGTAGTTCTAAGAAAAAAAAATCAGAGAAAAATGAACATTTAATTACTGTCAACAGTGAGCAACATGAGCAGCTATGTCAGAAAAACTGCAACAGCAGCTTCATGTGTTGTTCTCAGGTGCGTTAAAGTGAGCCAGTTATAGCAACCCTTCTGTATTCTCAGAACATGTGTTCATTCTTTATGAAATTGCAGGATATCTTAGTAGAAGGAGTTCATGTAAATTATTTATGATTAATCCTGTGGCTTGGCTTAGCTTATGTCCACTCTCAGTGAAAGAACTTTAAACTTTTTAAGTGGAAGCATGATGTGAAATATTAAAGAGAAATATTTATATATACATTCTCTTTCTATCTATGGATTTCAGACATGAGATAAAAGGTTTCTATTGTTGATTATTTCAGCTCTCTTGGTACTACTGCAAAGCACTTACTGCTGAGCTTGAAGCTACAGCTTGGGGATTTCAAACTGACAGAGAAATGCTCCAAACTAGCAGTCTCCTTTTGATTTGCCAAAAAGTCTTCTGAGCTAGCAACAGCAGTTTTCTTCTGGTATGAAAAAGATCAAATCTAATGAATCACTCTTATCACCCTCTAGAGAAACAATTACATTGCACTATGAAATAAAAGCAGTTTGTATGAGGTAATGATTTCAGGAGTCCACAACGGAGTCTATCTATATTATGCATCACTTAAAGTTTTGCTCAGGTAAAGGAGATGTTAGCTGACAGAACAGCCAAGTTTATATTCAAAACCAGCAAACTGCTCACAGTCCTTTTTTAATGGATGCACTCAGATACAGAACTTGCAATGTAGTTCTAAGAGTTATCTTTAGTGTATGTTTAAAATGAAAATTAATTCAGTAGCTGCTCAAGTAATTTCCATTACCCTGTTTAATGCTCCCTATTATAGACAAATCTTCTTTATGGAACCATATAGTGACAGATTGGCTTTCCTTGTTATCAGGTATCTAGCAAGTGAGCCTCATCAAACAACTCTGGTGACTATAAATTATGTTCTTGTTCCCCTGGATACCCCCTTGTGTCCTTTGCAATTTTACCTTCCTTTGTCTTTTATAAGAATAATTACCAAAGAACAGAATTTGAACTTACCCACCAGGTTCAAGGTTGTTTATTGTTTTAGATGAAACATCCACTATTTCTTATGGCTACCATATTAAAGTAATTTTGTCACCTAAACTCCTTCACTGGGAGACAATTCCCAGGGTACAGGCCTTACAGTTGTTGCTTGTCTTTTGTAACATGCCTGCTTTTCTTCCTGAAAGTCTGGAAATTCCTCCTCCTCCAGGTGCTAACATGATATCCTATATTGTGCTTTTTCTCCAGGTGTGTAATGAAGATTAATGAAGGCTGATTTGTCTTCATGACTTCTCTTCACCCTTCACTGATATTGTGCTTTATGCATAAACTTGGGCTTCCACATTAAATTAAAAGAAAATCCACAGATCTCAACTTACCATGACAATACATTCCTAAATTCTGTAGATGATTTTTCAAACTGTAGCAAATCAGTTAGCACCCTGAATTTTAAAGCCCTGTACAATCTGCATAAAGCAACATATAACCAGTTATGATAATTTCAAAGCTGCAGAAGGAGTGTACTGCTCTGGGTAAAACAGCTGCTGACCAACACAAAAATAGAAAATTCATTGTGCTGTTTGACCCAAAGCACTGTGTTCTGACTCTCTGAATGCAAGGGCAGGTGAAGAAGGCCTCACAGAGTCTGTGCCAGGCAGCAGTTTGCTACTCAGGGCCTTGCAGACATACCAGAGGTTAGAACTGTTTATGATTCAACTGGAGAGCACCCAAAATGAAAGCAAATTTTCTGAGAAAACCAAATGGATTTTTCTGATTATCCTGGACAACCAGGAGGTGCTCAGTTAATCAAGTCACAAGAAAATAGTTTAGAAGTCAGCATGCTACACAGACTACATACACACCACTACATTGTACGCTACTACATTAACGTTGCTGAGCATACTACATACATTAACCATGCAGCAGGCACTTCTATTTCACACCTGACATTCAGAAATATATTCTCAATATATTCAGAAAAATATTGCACTCTGAGTTGGCACGGTATTACTATACCATTACCAAGAATTACGACAGAAAACAACAAGGGGAATATTCATGTTGCCCACTTCAACAGCCTACAAAACCAGACTAGGCTTCCTCCACAGTAAATATAGAGGGACAAATAAGTATCTCAGAGATTACTTCAGAGGATTCAAGTTCGGCAGCAGCAGAATTCTACTGGAGGACAACCAGAGCACTACCTTCCTGCTTACCTTAGCTGCTCTAAATTTTTTCCTGGAGGTGTCACCTCTACTTTGCTGATTACAAATTGTGCCTACACTCCTTATTTAGAAACCTAATCTGGTATCTAAAATCAGATGTGGTGAATAATTCCTGAATATTCCCTAAGACCTCAAAATTTTCAAATCGGGCAAGTGATGGGTTTTAATTAAATATTAATGAGTTTAAAACTTAATTTTTTTAACTCCTCCATAAAAAGGTGCATCTAAAGCAGCCAGAAATGAAGTTAATGCCCTGCAGACTGCAGATCTTCATGCTGTATTTAAGGAAATACATGCTAACAATCTGTTACACCCCGCCTAATGAATTTTACATCCAATACCACTGGTAGAAATACAAAGTGATTTCAATACAAAACTATTTCAATAATGGAAACTGATGCAGAATAAATATCATGCTTATTCTTCATAGATCTGTGTAAAGCAGATCTTTCCAGTGGAATTTTTAAGGTAAAAAACATCTTCTTTTCCTCACTTTGATATAGATTAATTTAGCAAGAAATAAAATCAACATATATATAGCAGTGCGGGTCCATCTCTTTTTCAGCAGATACTGCGTGATCAGTGGTCGTACAGATTTCTTCATAATGACTGCATACTTGAGCCTCTTTTCATTAAAAACATTAGTACTGAGCTTTCTCTCCTATTAACTACCAGTCCAAAATTTAGCTATCAGTGGTAAGTTAGTCATCTAGGTCTCCCTCTGTCGTCAGTAGAGTGGCAGGTACTTCCAGAGGATGAGTCATCTCATCTATTTTAGACACATCTTAGAACTGTATGAATCACTCTGAAAATCACTCTCCCCACAGTTACAGAGGAAGCCTAGACAACTAGCTTAGCCAGGACACTTAACTTTTTGCCAACTAAGGCAGGTGCCTGCTACTTGATGTTCTTGCAAAAAGGATATCATTTAGGAAAGTGGTTTTTTGAATGCAGACATGTGTCAACTGATGGCAATATAGAGTCATGTTCATGCCAAGCTACAAGACCATAACAGCATTAAATCAGTATTAGCTTGCCTTGTTACTGACCTTGAGGTGAAAAATTCCCTATTCCTCTGCCAACTTTTTGTGCTAACTAAATCACAGTTGAACACATTAATACAGAAGGTGCAGCTGGGCAAATACCCTAGCAAGCATTAAGCCTATAAATTAGTGACTGGGCAGTAATTTTTTTCTAGCCAGTTCAGATAGTCTTTAATCTCCATTGGTTAATACCACCTATTGTTTTTAGATCATCCTCGTTTAAATTTATACAAGAGTGCTTTCATACAAATTCCATTCAAAATATGCAGTTAGATTCAGAAAAGAACAAAGTAGTATGACATTGGTATATATATATACATACAGATATAGATATAGATATAAATATAGATATAGATTCTCTTTTTTTTTTTGCCCTACACTTCAAAATAGGTTGAGAGGGAAAAGGAAATCTGCTAATTAAATTACAAAATTTTGAAGAGGTCAAATTATTGTAACACACACCAAGCTCTAATTCAAAGAACACAGGAAGCAGAACAATTCGGATTTGTTATCCTTTGACACAGACCGTAACAATGCAGTCAGAATTCTGAGAGAAAACCGCATCTTTTTCATTCTTTCTCTTCCTCTAGGGTCACTGCACTGTGATCTATTTTTACACAGGAAAAAAAAAGAGCTTCCATTGTTAAAACAAGTTGGATGCTTCTATATCTCATATTCGATCAGAGAGCATTTCAGAAAGCCTACTGTCCTCCTTTCAATCAGCTTTGAAGCATTTCTACTGGTTACAGACAGCATTCATCCACAATGTTGTAATCATAAAAACTTCCTTTTTTAAAAAATGGGGGAAAAAATGTGATTTCCAATGACATAAGAATAAATGGTATTGAAATGATTTCTTTAAAAATGCAAAAGGTAGAAAATTAATAAAAGCAGCAGAAAAATAATAGATCTAACCACATATCTTCAAAATTTTAGGGATACTGACATTCAGATGTTAACTACTTTTTCTTCAAAATTCCTCTGCAGAAACAGCTCACCAAATACGATGAATCTAGTACTATCTCATGATCTTGAATTTTCCATCAGCTTGAAATACCGATTCTGCATTGCCAGTTTTTGCACTAAGCCCACTGTACAAAAAAAAAGGAAATTTGGAGGAGGAAGGAAGGGAGGAGAGAGAAAGATGAAAAAAGTGGAGGAAAGGGCAGCGATGGCAGTTGCCTTGGAATTGACAAGGCTTTCTTGATTATAGCAGAAGTCAACTTCACATACCAAACACAAAGTGTAGTTACAAGAACACAGATCACATTTTAACCTTGACATCCTAAGAAGGAACGCAAACTCCATCACCAATACTGAGAGTCCCAAGCAGTGTCAAGGCTCACGGTTGTGCTACCTTAGGTCTACACCACAAACCTCCTTCCCAAATACTGGTCAGAGTTCAGCTCCCCTCTATGAAATATCCAACAGTTGTAGAAGACCACAATTCCTGAGAGTCTCCTCTCCTTTCTTTTAACACTAGAAACTATCTGATATTTAAAACCTTGGCACTTTGTTCACAATGCCTGTTCCAGTTCTCTGGACAGATATGACACTCAAAACTAAGTTTTTAGATTTGGATTGAAATTTTGCCCTTGAAAGCCTAGCATCCATTTGCCTGAACATACATGCCCAGAAAGTTTTATTAGATGTGCAAACATTTGGATGAAGAAATAAATCTTTCCTGCACAGCCCAGCAAAACACTCAATATAACTTCAATGTGTGAATGCCCTTAGCAGATCTGTTTCATATTGTGCTAATTTATACCCAACTGAAGGTGGCTACTGAATGTAACAATATGCATGATGATTTATTTCAAAATTCCCTTAATAACATTTTAAATTGAGACTATATTATGAAAGAATATTAAAATAAGGAGTTAACAGACAACATCAGAGGCTATTCATAAGTGCATTAAGTAGAGAAAGGAGAATTAGTGGTTCATAAAATACTTTATTTGCAGTTTTAAATCTGGCTGCTTTAATACAAGGTATGCTGTTTGTATGTCTCATTTCTTAACATTTATTTCAGTGCTGAAAACAGTAGAATTGTGCCAACATTTTGAACCTTACTCTCTTGATCTTTTCTACACTCAATACTCATCTTAAACCAGTCCTAATTACATTTGTTCATATGTTTGTTTTTTGCTAGTACTGCAGTAGTTTTAGTCTCTTCAATAAAATACACTGGGAATCCATATCAATTCATTTATCTTTACTCAAAGATCAGATGACAAATTGCCTCTTTTTGCAACCTTAGAATAACACCTAATCCTGAGTTTTCTTTTCATATGAGCTTGTTCAGGAATATGCTGGCACCAGCAGCATGATCAAACCTTCAGGAAGATAACTAGTTTTGCAGCCATCTAGCAGTCCAGTATGCATATGTAAGCTGCATTTTTGCTTACCTGAAGGCAAACAAAGTTTGCTGCTCTCAGCAGCTTTAGGAAGCTTCCCAGATAATGGTACCAAAATAAACAATATTCCCCACCTGTAATCAACACAAGCGACACTACGGAAATCGGTACCTCTGGTCTTGAATTCTTCTCCAAGCTCTCATGGGATGATCCCTTTCTGTACTGCAGCTGGGGGCAAACATCACTGCTTTCATCCCCATGATTGAGGAGAAAGACAAAATAATGCTCCCACTTCCATCCAACTTCACTGGTTCCCCATTCACATCACAAGCAATTTAAAAGTACTTTTTGTTTCCAGCGTCTTTGCACGGCTTACCCGAAGACCTCACACAAATTGCATCACCTGTTACATTGCATTTACAGAGACCTGACATCAATTCTCACTATAACAGATCTATGTCTGTGCCTGGCAGACATCAATTGGCTATCTCATTTAGTATTCTCATTTTAAAATACACCTTTTTCCTTTTCCCTGCTTGATTAGTTTTCCCTGCCACCAGCCTTATGATTGACTTCTTTGATTTATACTGGAGAATTTTCTGTTAGCATACTATTCATGGCCTACTCTCTGCAGTATTCTTGCATTTTATAAATAATTTGATAAAAATCTTAAAAATCCATCCTGAAATATGGCTTTTAGATATATATGCAACAACACAGGTTTTATAACTTCATTAGAATTGGTGCTGACTTAGGGATAGAAATAGAATAGAAGGTGAAGTATTCAAAATAAAACCCCTTAGCTCTTGGCATTTCCCTTGTAGTTATTTTCACACCAAAACTGCAACTACAGTGATGTCTTAACTGTAAGCTTTTCCAACTGCATTTTTATATTACATATACTCTAAGAGTTTATGCTTAGGTGGAACTGAAGGGAAAGAAATGCAATTCCTCATTAAAAAAAGAAAACACAATGTTTGTTCAAAACCAGTCTGACAGCAGATAAGATGTATGAAAAAACTTGAAATTTTCTTAAGAAATAAATTGAGGAAGAACTTTGGAGAGTAACCTTTCTAAACACGCCTTTGAATCTAGTTTTATGTACATAGCACATATTTTTCTAAATATTTCTTAATGTTAATTACTGCAGTAGGAGATACTTTTATTGGATACATAAATCACTTGCATTAAACTAACTTTGTCACTTAAAATTCTATCATTCTTCTACTGTCATATCTCAGCTTTTAATTTCACTAAAAACAAACATAATTCTAATCATACACTAAACATTTGAACTAAGCAAAACTATCATGCCTTTATTTTTCTTTCCAATGGTCACACATGGTAATTATAATCCTCCTGATAATTGCATAACTGCTATAACTAAGCATACCTGCAATATAATGCACAGCCAGCAAACTTCCAAAGCTTAATTTTTCCCTGCCCACCTTTCTGCAAAAGTAAATATCTCCACAGGGTCACCTGCAGGTAATGATAGTGGCTCCCTAGAGCATCAGTTATTAAGTTTTTATGGTTTGGACCCCATTTCAAATCATGAGAGGGAATATTGTATCTGACACAGGAGCCCTGTGATTCTCTCCAATGCCTGGAATCTTGGTTAAGTCTTTAAAAAGTTATTCAAATTTTTTTTTTTTTTAATTCCATGACTGCGTGTCCCAACTTAGTTTCATTTGTTCCTATTTCATCTCTCAAGTATAAAGAGCATTTCAGTACACACACCGTACACACACTTGGTACGAATCTGCCATGATGATGGTTTTATTTCCTGCATTCTGTAATTATTTCCTGCACTCTGCATTTAGGGTCACTAAAGGTCCATACATTTGAGTGACCAGAAGTCACAGAGAAAGGACAAACTTGAACAGCTGTTCATTTGTCATCTGATTAATTTTCATTCTGTTCCCATGATGTGACAAGGAAATCCCCTATGAATCATTTTAAACTGTTTTTTGCTATCTTCTCTCCCAAAGGTGTCCCATATATTGACAAAATCCACCTCAAATCTTTACTGTGGATACTTCTATCACCCTCAGTAAGCCTGCACGCATGACAAAATTCTTAGAATTGTTACTTTGTTACTGCTAAGGTGTATTATAAATTTTCCTGGAAATTCCTGGAGTGTTTAGAAGCTTGAGTCCTTATCTCAAGTAATATTTAAGCAAACATCTTCTAATGCACCTTAAAAAATAATGATGGCTTTGCCTAATATGGGCTAAGCTGAAACCTTTTTTTTAATTATAGCCTTAAGCATGTTAATTGTATATCATTAAGAAGTAAGAGAACTGCATTTTTCCTAATGTAATCAAAACATACGACAAAATAAATCTGAGAGTTACATAAGATAAATACTTCCTAAATTCTGGTGGTTTAAATGCTGCAATTGTTGTGGTAGCTGTGGTGTTTGTGAGGCTTTTTGGCAAGGGGCATGGGATTGAACCAAAGCAATTGTAACCCTTGCCAGCCTGAGGGTGCCATTTCCTCTGAATGAATTGATCCACAAGTCTCCTGCACTTCCTGGGAAGTTGTAAGCCTCTGTCAGACACACAGACAAGTTTTCCAACACGCTCTTGTGTTTCACACAGATCAGCCCAAACAAGAATATCTAAAAGAGCTTTACAGAGGGGATGCAAAGCTTCAGATAAACAGAGAACTGAAAATCATCTCAAAAAATTGAACTTGATCTGCCTTCTTTGAAGTTAAAGTGATTAGAATGGAGCAGACTGGGATTTAGACTTCACAGGCTGGGGGAGGGACTTCAAAAGCATAGAGGTGACAGAGAAACATATTTTTTCAGCAATGCAGTGACAAAAATGCAACATGGTTTCAGGGTTCTTGAAACAACAGGAAGAATAGGAAAACAAAAAGTTCTAAATTTAGTCTTTGCCAGTCATCCCTGTGGCAGTCTGGTTGTCTTCTACTTAGGACACTCACCTCAAATGCACCTTCAGCAGAGCACACAGCAGATACATACTGATAAAATCTCAGTAAATGCACAGGACGGAGAAAAAGGAACCACCAGGACCATTTTTAAATTTTAGCTTTGAAAACTGGTCAAACGCATGATGCACACAGTTTGAAACTAGGATGTGAACAGGGATTTCCTATGACCAGCACTGCAACCTATTCCAGTCTCCCTTCTTCCCCTCACAGGCTTCTGAGAGTGACCTCTTAGAACCATCCCCCTGTGTGAAAAATGCTTAAATACTGGGAGCAGTAAGGCACTGTTAACTTCTTGTTTGGGACAATCTGCCATGGGGAAGACATCTAAGTTTTATGGTTAAAATCTCCCCAAAGAGGGAAAATGAACCCATCTCAAACTTAATCTCACTTCTGTGCAGAAGGGGAGGAAACATTATGGACACCGGTGAGTCTAGTGCCTCTTACCAAGAAAATATTTCCAGCTGAACTATTCAACATACAGTTCATTAATCAATTGGAATTGACCACAACTATGTTTTAGCGAATACCTCATCTACCATTTACTGTCCTACTCTCCATCTACCTACTGTCCATTCACTGCTGATCTTACCCGAACATAACTTTTAACTTTGCGTAGAAAAATTAAACTCTCAGAGGAACTGTTTTTCCAGCTTCTCTAAATGGTGGCACACTCTTCAAAGTAAGAGTATGGTAAGAAGTGGCTTACAGACTTAATCAAATTGTGCATATGCACAAAGTTATTCAACATGCATGAGTTTTTCCAGAGTGTGACCTGAGCATCCTAATGCCGCAGTGATCTCCATATGACAGTTCTGTCTAATATAAAAAGATCCAAGTTTGCAGACTTTGTGAATAGCATTCTGTTTCTGCATGCTTGACACTTGCTCAAGCAGCCTTAGCCTTGATCAACTCTGCGTGCTCCTCCAATCCAATTAATAAAATACAGAGCACTGCTTTCTGTGCTACATCAGATTTTGAAGATTTTAAAATAGTTTATGGATAAACACACAAGTTACTACATAAACATTCATTTTAAAAATAGATTTATTATAAATATGCATTTAAACAGTTACTTTTACAATGTATTTCACTTGCTTTGCTGGTCCCTAAAATTAACATTTCAATGAGATTCTAGGGGGATTCTTCCTCTAGAAGGAGGGCATGTCCTTAATTTATGGGTTTTGCAGGAAAACAGAAGGCACAAGTACAGTTGTATTTTAGTCACTGGAAATGCAGAGTAAACCCTATGACATCAGAGTATTTTCACACACATGTTCCTATCCACATGTGCCCAGATCACTCACTTTCTCACTTCAGCCCTTTACCCTTACTCACGTATGGTAACGTGTTCCCACCTCTTTCAAGTAAGGCACATTCAGTTTACAAGTAGGAAAGTTAATCCCCACAAGGTTCCACATGCAACCCTCCTAATTTATTCTGTACATTTTAAAATTTATTTCTCGGGCAATTATATTACACAAAGGTCTCTTACGAAAATTAGCAAGCACAAAATCAATAGATTTCTAGAGCAATTATTTAAAACTTAATTCTAAGAGTTTACATAGCTTTAGGACAGTTCCTGATGTGCAATTCAATGCACTAATTTTAAAAAACTAAATAATAATCATAAAACTAAATACTTATACTTTCCAGTCTGCTCTGAGAAGCTTTACAGCATTTTAAAAAGCACATAAATGATTTGACCACAATGACAAAGGCAGTGGCCGAAGAGGGCTTAAGGTAAAAAGTTGATGTAGAAACAGATTATTCCAGTTCTATCAAGTGACACCCTTGTTTTGATGAATCATAATGTTAGACTAATATTAAAATTTCAACTTAAAGTTACTATATAAATGTTGTGTTCAGCTGTCCATGCAAAAAACCAAAATGATTCTTCTAATCTGTTTAATCTAAATAGTATTGGTTTCCTGTCTTGACACTACCTGAAAACAAGATAAATATCCTACAAAAACAGGCAGCACTCTCAAATAATTAATGTAAGAAATTTTAATGCCTCTGTGTTAAGCCTACCAGTGACAAAGAAAAAACATCAGGAGTATTTCCTTTTAATTAAACCACACTAATTAATTTTCAACAAACCTTCAGGATCAAAACAGATCTTAAATTGGGTGATTTCACATTGCCCTAAATCCTCCCCCTTTTTGCAAAGCCATGTCCCTTTCATGCCCTGAGTGGGCACAGCAGGCTGCATTCACTGTCTCTCTGCAGCCTGAACTACAACACCTCAACAGAAACATGGGAGCAGAGAGACGCTCAGCAAAGCAGGAATGGTCAAGGAAGGCCAGATGCATACCAGCAGTTTGTACAAATATTGAGAAATCTTTGTTTATACTTCTAGTTGCACAGGTAAGGGAGTTCAGTATTATGCGGGCTTTTTCATAAACTCTATTTTTTACTTTTCAGAAAGAACGTTTAGCAGTACTGCTTTTAGTTAACTACTATTTGTTCCACCAGCACCGTATCATTAGAAATTAAACAAACATCAAGCACAGTTCTTGTCTTTGCCATCAGTTTGGGAACAGTGTGCCACATACAACTTATCCTCACCTATATATATATACATATATATACATACATACATACATATATAGATATGTGTAATGTAGTACGTAATGTAGTCTGTGCCAATCTGCGTGGGATGTGCACAATGATCCCCATAGACCGAAGCTCCCTCGGCCTACAGCTCCTTTCAGCTTACAAAACTCCACGGGCAGCCCAAGCTTTGGGAACGGGAATAACCCGGCACGGCCAGAGGCAAGGGTGGGCACGCGGGACGTGCTGCTGAGGATCGATTTTGGGGACAGGTGCCGTTTTTCTAATTTAACTCGAGGGGAAATCAAGCGGTGGCAGGCGATGAACTGGTGCGACAGCGCGGCTGTGGCCGTGCCCAGGGCGGCGGGGGCAGCACGGCACCTGAGGCTAAAACCACGGCGCGATGAAAGGGGGGCGGTGTCACCCGCTGCCGGCAGCCCAGGGCCGGGCCGCGCGGCCGGTGGCGGCCCAGCCCCTGAGGCGTGCGGGGCGGAGACCGCGGGGGAGAGCGGCAGCGACCGCCATGTTAGGTGCGGGCACGGCTCTGCGCAGCCGGGGGCGCTATGCCTGTCAAGGGCGACTGCCGGCAAAGCGTCCCTGGGCCTGCAGCACCCCGCACTGCCGCGGGCACCCGCACGGGAGCGCGCCCAGGGCGGCCGTAGGTCACAGCAAGGACGGGGCGCTCCAGGTGGGATCTCACCCCGCACTCCGCGGGAACGCCGGGGGCGGGCGAGAGAGCGGGGGGAGCCCGCCCTGAGCGGAGGTGCCGCCTTGGAGCGCGGCAGGGCTGGGTCTACGGCCGAGGGTAGCCTGTGCTGAATAAGGGAAGAGCGTAGCTGCTGGCTGAAATAAAGGCCTGAACGGCCTCGCTTATGGGATGTTGTGCCCCACAGCGGCCCCGGCTGGGATTTCCTCTCCTCCCGCCTGCTGCCATCCCGGGCGGCCTCCCCTGGGGAGCAGGGGTGTGAGGGACCGGGGGAGTGCGGGAGGCTCTGTTGGAAGGGTTTGCATGTAGGAGAGAGGAAAGGCTGCTGGATTCTATTCGTCACAGCCTCCAAAAATAGCCGCCCCCGAGAAACTTTTCACGAGGAGAATTTTCTCTGTGAGGTGCCCCAGATTTCAGTGGGAGATGAGTTAGCTGCTGCCTCTTTTGCCTTTTTCTGGAAGTGAAACCCGTGATTTGCATCACCAAAGATGTGCAGCAACTAGCAACAATCTCTTTTGCTCGCAAGAGACCATGAGCAGTAACAAGGTGTCGGCTGCCGGGTGTGAATGAACACCTTGTTCTCCTGCTCGAAGTTCAAAGTATTACAAGAGGTCAGAGGTCTGGGATCCAGGTGGTTGAGCTGGGTAAGCCTTTAACTCGGGTCGGGTCAGTTGCCTTTCTTTATTGCTGGCGATACTACTGTACTCTGGCAACAGGCTACCCATCTAAAACAAAGAGTAGTTAGCAGGTTCAAGGGTTACTCAAATGCTTGTTCCCATGTAATGTTTCATCCCCAGACAGGGTTCATACTAAACAACAAGTAGAGTAACTTAGCCTGAAAGGGGCCCTGTCTTGCGCCACTTGACCCAGACCCTGGTTAAATCTGGCTTCCTTAAAGGGCTGGCCTCAGAGTTGCACCAAGTTGCCTGGGGCCTCATCCCGGCTGAATTAAGAGGTCCTCCATGTGAGTATTTGACTTCCCAGAAGGTAAAATTGTTGCAAACTTCCGGTATGTGTTACCTAACCTGCAGCCACTCTCCTTGTAGAAAGAAACACATACTAAAGGCTACCCCTTCCAATCCACTGACCTGTGTGCACAGCTGAAAGCCTGGGGAGGCTCTCGGCAGGATGAAGCCTGTCATCGTGGTGCATGGTGGAGCTGGCCGGATCTTCAAAGAACTGGAAGAGGGAAGTCGTGCTGGTGTTGTCAGAGCTGCTCTGCGAGGCTACAGTGTCCTGAAGCAGGGAGGCAGTGCTGTAGATGCAGTTGAGGAGGCAGTACGGTCAATGGAAGATGATCCTCATTTTAATGCAGGTGATTTTTTTTAAGAATTAAGTGGACTTAGAATCACATTATATTTCAGGTGTTTTGCCCTGATGCTTCTGAAAATCCTAGCTTGTGTTATTATTATTATTGCATTATTATTGGTTTATATACATTGCAGTGGATTAAATACCAGTGGCACAAAATAGGTGATTTCTCAGCGTGGTATGTACTGTAGTTTCTCATGAGTACACTTGGGAAGATGAGTTATGCTTTTCCCATTCTTCAGTGTTATGTATCTGCCATTTAATTTGTGTAGCGCTGTTTTACTTTTCTCTAAATCTTCTGTTACTGTGCTATGTTTATCCAGTTTTAAGACATGGACTCTTATGGAATTTGTGTTAATGTGCCTCTTCAAGGCACTTGGATATACCTTGCAGCATTGTTTAATCCTGAGTGCTTGACCTTTACCTATTGCCACAGAAATACTGGTGTTGGGGATTTTAGGTGTTTTTCCTCTTCATTAATGCTTGCAATTAGTTATTTTGTAGATAATACTAGAGAAGCAATGCAATAATGGTATATGAGTCAGAAACTATACCTTCTTATAGTAAGGGTTCGTAACTGGATTTCCTAATCTGGAATGTGAATTAATGTTAGTGGTAGTAATCAAACACTTTCTCCTCTTCTTAGGACCTCAGATTTATTATTTTGATGAATTTCAGCACAAAATATTTTCCCACTCCCACCATGGTATATCAGAAAAGAACATGGAATGAAATACCTGTAGGTGCTCAGTATTTTAGATAACATAGCTGTTAGTTACGTGCTCAGTTAGTGTGCAGAGGTTCATTTGTTCCATCTCACCTTGCAGTCAAGAGCAGCTTTTATTTAGTATGAAACTTTCACTGTTTTGTTATTGACTTGGGTTGAACATTATGATTTTCAGAGCATTCAAGCTGAAATCATGAAGTGGACTTGGAGGAGTAGTGTGTACTTTCATATACTTAGCATCAGGGTGGCACTCTCTCATTTAGCTTTTACTTGACTTGACTTGACTTGAGCCTTCAGCCATTGTTTAGGTTTGACTATGATGGTCTAAGTAGCAAGTAGTCTGTTACAGATATATATAATTGTGTTAACACTCATTAGCTACAGCTGCTCTCAGAATCTAGCAAAAATGAGTTGAAAGCTGTGTGAAAAGGACTGATTGGAGTTTAAAAGTCACTGTGTGGTATTTATCTTCATAAAAGGATAAAATCAGTTTTGCTGTAATGTTTTCTAGGCAAACACAGGCATTGCTAAGAGACAACAATAAACATGGGGAAGAACGGGCAGAACAATCAAGTTGTATCCCTTTTTGCATGACAGGGTTTAGCCATGCTATGTAGGGTCATCTTGATGTAGGCTTGGTGCAAGGGCTCAGAAGCTATACTAGTGTATAAAATTACCATTTTAGGGACTTGTGCAGCATAATAAAGTCAAGTTGTACTTGTGGCATAGTTATGTTTCTGTGTGATTTCTTTGGCTGGCAGTATGAACCAGCTTGGCATGAGTACCCCAGGTGTAAGAACTGACATACTCTTGATCCTTGCACACTCTTGCCTATGCAGCCTTTGCAGGACAGAGGACAGATCTATCCATCCACAGATAGAGGGAGTTGGAGTACTCCTCTCAGTATCCCAGCTGTGATTAGACTGATGTCAGATATGTTGATTATTTGTTTCCTCAAAGATTTTGTCTTCTGTTGTCTGTCTCTTGTTTTCCCAGCCCTTTGCTTAATAAGTAAGCCAAAAACTTTATTTCCTTAGCACTGCTGCCAATGGATACCATAGCCTCAGAGGCTGGTAGTCCCTACCCATTGGTTTGGAAGGCAGGTAAAAAGGCAGCCTGTAACCACAGCAGGAAGGATTCTTCCTGCCTGAGATCTCCTGAAGTTCAGTAACTAGCTCTGCCGCGGTGTACAGACTTTGATGGTGATCAGTGGAATGAGGAATGTTGGCTATACAGCTCTCAAAGCTGTGGGATTTGTGGATGCCCCATCCCTGCAAGCATTCAAGGCCAGGTTGGATCAGGCCCTGAGCAACCTGATCTGGTGGGTGGCATCCCTGCCTGTGGAAAGGGGTTGGCACTAGATGATCTTTAAGGTCCTTTCCAACCCAGGCCTTTCTGGGAGTCTGTGGCAAGTGGAATGAATTGTTCTTAGAAGGTATCTGTCTCTATTTACCAACTGTAAAAGGAGACTTTTTTAGAAAACTGCCTTTGATTACAGAAACTGTCTGCAACTGTTTTCTGCTCAGCAAATTTTAGAAAATCCTAAAGTGTATCCTTTGAGATATGTCCAGTAAACTTGGGACACTCTTAATGCAGCGATGAAGGGGCCTTGCTGAGTTTCCCCTGGCACCATAGTTCTAGTCACTGATGCTTGAGAAAGGGGTACCCTAGTTCTAGTGGGAATTTTGTGATCACAGGTTAGAAAGCCTAACCCTGCCAAAGGAAGTTAAAAGAGCATGGCAGGGTTTAGCTAAGAAAACAATTCCTTGCCATCATAAGGAAAAGCTGGAAAAATTATATTAACATGGGTGACACAATGCAATTAACCTGTAAGCTCTTTACAGATCAGTCTAGAAATTAACATATTGTGAATGATGCAGGACTGAACTGTGGAATAATTTATGCAGTTGGAGACAGGTAAAAAATAACTCTTGGGGGGTGTGTCTGTATGTGGCAGGGGCAATTTTTGAGACTACAAGAGGAGGATTACAGGATTTAGCTACATTTTGTCACAGGGGATTTAATTTCATATATTCAGGTCTGAAGTACATTGGTAGAGAAGTTTTATGTCAGTTATTAACAGAGGTTTCTGGACTGCTTTAATGTTGGTTTAACAGAAAGGAGAAAAACCCTACTGGATTAGTTATATACAATGCTCAGGTCTTTTTACCTGAGGTCCTGTGTAAATCTGCCATGTTTTGGTTTGGTTTTTTACTTCTTTTCAGGTTTAGTCTTCACCGTCTGTTTTAGCAAGGCTTGTGCACTTGATTTGCAACCTGTTACTCTTCTGTGGTACAATTATTGGCATTTTTGAAAAATAATTTGCATTGTCTCATTTTGTATGTCATTAATTTTCAATTAGGTTAGTGATAGCACTAATAATTATAGAAGATAACTACCTGATGTTTTATTACTTAGTTTTTGTTTTTAAAAATTATTTTATATACTGTTTTTGTTTGGTAGTGAAAGAAGCTTGTTATTTCAAGCTTTTGCTACAGTAGTGAGGGGACAGTTAATCTGCTCCATTAATTTTGGCAGTTTCTTGGAGTGCTGTGTGATATTAATCTGTTAATAGGATCAAATGCTAAACTGTTTTTTTGGGTGGTGTTTATCTTCCTTTGGAAAAACCGTAAAGACTTAAAAGTAATCTGAGAATAAAGAATTCTGTTCATGACATTTGTTGATTTAACTTCAATACCAAGTATATCATTGGGATGGGATTGGACATGTGTTTTTCATCTTATAAAAAAATAAAACTCAGTTTTCAAGTAGATGTTGTGCTCTGTGAGACTTCTGTTAATGGCTGGATTTTGTGGTTATACTCAGCAGTGTTTCTGCTGTTTTGTCTTTGGAAGATACTTTCAGTAAGTCAGGAAAGTGGGAAAGAGAAAAGTTGCGTGATGAGAGCTTACAATTAAATCACCTGGGTGGTTAGTTCTTAATGACTTTCTTCTTTTTCTCTTGCCCCCTAATTTTTATTTATTTATTTTTTTTTTTTTTAATTTGTCTTTAGGTTGCGGATCTGTTCTAAATGAAAAAGGTGAAGTAGAAATGGATGCCATTATCATGGATGGAAAAAATTTAGACTCTGGAGCAGTATCTGCAGTTAAATGCATAGCAAATCCAATAAAACTGGCTCGACTTGTTATGGAAAAGGTATGCTGATTACCTACTTGAGTATGAAGCATTTTCTTTTTCTTTGAACTTCATCCAGTATATTGATACACCTCAATGATGATGTTTGTGTAGTGCTTTAAAGCAGCAAGGAAGGGAGAAATGGATTGGAGTGTTTGGAAAATATGGTCATGACCATGAAGCATTTACTTTAAGGGTTTTTGAGAAATATTTATAAACAATGGCATTCTAAGGAAACATAACTTGACCTATACACGTTGGTCTCCTGTGGTTCCACTGCTGGTATTCAAGGGCTTTTTGGTTTTTTTGGGTTTTTTTCACTTGTTTTTTGAAGAGCTTTTGTGTTGTCACTGAGTGTTGTGCTTGATCTTGCAAGATTAAAGTTAGGTAATACACTGTTCACTTTGCAGTGATACAGAACTGAGTTAAATGACCCAGTTACATATTTGGCTATGTAATGCACCCCTTTGTTGCTCTGGGGAGCCTTCTCCACTGAGACCTCATCTGGTGGTAGCACCAGTACAGTTGTAGTCTTCCAGCAGTAGAAGATAACATTAGCTCTGTGTGGTGCTGACAGATTCTCTAAGATAATCAAATTTATCAGGACAGTAAAATATTACTTGACCTTCTATAGAAGATCAATCCCACCTTACTCCACTAAGAAGTCCATCTCATTTTGGTTTTTTCAGACTTCTCTTCTTTTCCACATATGGGGCAATGTCAGGATGGGAGTAAGTGATCTATGTGGTATCTGTGTCTGTTTTACCGTAGCGAGGCTGTGACAGTGATCAAAATGTTTGTCCTGTCTTTGGAGTTTACATCTTCATCCTACTATGGCAGCTGCCCCATTATTGAAAAGGTTCATATTTATGAAAACACTTACTAATAAAGAAGACTTTTTTTCTTTAACCTTTTAAGTGGCTTTTGAAGAAACAAAATCTGCTTTGGTGATCTATAAAGATGATTGACATTTATCTTGTCCGCAGTGGCCTTCAAAGCAGATAGAATTTTTTTTGTGTCCTTAATTGAAAGCTAGTTCTGCTTGTAAGATCAGAACATTTCACTAAAATATTGAATATAAATACTTCAGTGAAATGCATGTCTATTAGAAAATAATGTTAAAACTTGTGATGAATAAGGTCTTTTCCTTCATATGGATTTTATTTTGTTATTAACTAGGTCAGTGAATAAGTAAAGGTGGTAGATGCTTCACAAGACAAAATTTGAGAATATGGATGAAGGGTTGGGGGAGAGGTGTCTCTAGCATGTTAAGGTGACTGTTGTATTTTATTTTCTTCTGTAGAGAACTTATTTTAATGCCTCTTGTTTACTTCTAATTCCAGAATCACTGATTTATTTTTTTTGTTGTCTTGTCCGTGAAAAAAATCTCATTCAACAAGAATAAGGTCGAAACAACACTGTTGGATTTTGAGAATATAACTTTGCAAAGTGTATTCTAAAAATTAAACAAAAAACCCCAAACCAGCAAACAGAATTTCCTCTCCTACGTCTTGTCTATTCCATTGTCTTTCATGTCATTGCATGGTGCCTCTGGTGTTCAAAAGTGTGGAGGCTAAATTTGAAATGAAATCATAAAATTGTACTGTAAAGGACCAAGTATAATGGCGTAGCCCTAACACCATGGCATTTTGTGGTAAAGCTATTAATCTTTGCCAAGATGCAAAAAAATCTGTGTGCATGTTGGTAGATTCCAAATGTAAATGTTGACCTGAATTGCTTGGTGTATCTTGAGATGAGTTTCTGTGATTCTCCATCTCCTGTAAATGGGAATACCAAGTGATGCTGCTCTTCTGCTCGTTGTTGCCCATCTGTTCATCTTGGAGAGGAATTTTGAGACACCAACCGAGGGTATTTCACAGTACATTTCATAGTGTGTTTTGTTGTATTGTGCTTAATTAAAAAAACAGTTTTAACTGTGTGACTTGGGGGTAATAAGGGTAGTTTTCCTGGGGTCTTAAGTCTGTATGCATAATTCCCAGTGGTTTTGAGATGCCTTAATGCCATAAAGAATTTTGAAACATGCAGCTCCCGAAAACAGACAAACCAACCAAAACCACCCTGTACATTGCTTGGAATGGTTTTTCCATCCTATTTTGGAACAGTGTGGGCTCCATCTGGTGGCCAGAGTAGCTCCTCTAGGTTGTTGCAACACATGTGTCCTTTTCGGCTGTCACTTTCCCGCTGGGCTCAAACTTGTCCAAATTCATGGAGTAGAAAAAAGGAGGGCACCAGAATAATTTCCATTCAGGATTTACTGTGCTGTTGTTCACAGGAGCTTCTAGAGGTGGAAGACTTTTAGTACATTAACTAATGAAACACATTCTTGAAAAAGCACTTAAATTTCTGTTGAATTATTTCTGTTTGTATTAAATAAATAGAATGATACATTGAAGTGATTTTTTTTTTTAATTTGGGGCATGTAACCCTTTTCAGGTCCAACACTTCATTAGATGGGCTTCACATGAGCACTAGCGCACTAATTCATTAGTATATGTAAGTTGTGTATGTTTTACCCTACTCTTATTGTGCAGGACTTTACATTAGGCAAAAGAGAATTTAGCTTATAACACAGACTTCTTGAGGCAAAGGACCAGTTTTTTATCTGTGCTCTGTGCTGCCAGAATTGTTAAATAAAGAACTGTGATGGTCTGAACTTCAGACCAGGCAGAAATTTGGGGTATTTTCCCCATTTCCAGTGAAATTAACTAAAAGTGACAGCACTTGCTGCTTATTTGTAAGATCTCTTGGGCCCTTTTCTTGTCCTTTAGGATTACTTTATGTAAATGTATTCCAGAAAAAGTAGGCACTTTACATTAGCAAATATATTAATGAAACTGGAAGAATGAGACAGGAAAATGTGCTTTTGCATTGTTTGACAGTGTTCTACTAGTTCTTTTGATTGACATCATCTGCTTAAGAGAATGCCAATAATCACCTTAAGACGACATCTTTTCAGCAAGGACTGAGAAAGAAGAAAAAAAACCCCAAACACAAAGTCCTATCATAGAAGTTTATTTATCAATACACAAGTATTTCCTGTTTGTGTAGCCTAGGAAGGTGCATATGTTATTCAAATTTGCATATGGGATGGAATTCTATGAAAAAAGTTTTAGAAATAGCTTCCATTTTTTTATAATAAAACTTTATATTTTTGAAATTTATTTAAAGGATGATATAGTCTTAGTTGCTGAAGAAAGCAAGGGATGGAGGACACAGCCTTCTGGTACAGATCAAGACAAAGGCCAATTTCAAATTTCCCACAAAACCCCACCAAATAACAAAAAAACCTCCAACCCACACCCACAAATAAAACCCAAGACTATTTTGAATATTACAGTGTGTGCTTCTCGTGGGTTAGTGGTAGTGGCAGAGGGGGGCAGTATTGCACAAAGAAGTTGGCTCTCAAGTCAAAGAACACTACTGATTAGTTATTTTAGAAATGGGTAGGTCTTGCATCGTCTCGTACTGTGGTAACAGCAGTCAGCATGAAAGCCTCATGTCTGCTTTCACATATACAGGGGACTTCTTCCTTGTCACCCTTAGTATTTCCTGAAGTGTACTCTCATGAATTAAAGATTGATTTAAAAGGCATTTAAATTTTCAGAAATGTTTGATATCAGGGCTGCAACATCAGAAATGTTTCTGAAGAGTAGTCCTCTCTCCATATCCAAAGGGCTTCATGCAGAGGCTGTAATAGGTTTAAGTGGACATCAGTGTTCCTGACTTGGGGAAGAGGTTTGTCTGGAATCCTTTAAAACAATGCAGTGCTATGCATTGGTCATGGGAGTGATTACTTGTCATCACTTTAGAAATCAACAGCAGTTGATGGTCTGCAACATCTTAACCTGAAGCTTTGAGACTGTAAATGTCCTCCAGAATGTAGCATGATACAGAAATACCCAACCTCTGTTGTCCTTGCTTCTGGCCGAGAGGTGGGACTGTGCCATGTGGGTGCTTTGCAAGGCTCTGCAGGCCTGCTGCCTCCAGCAGCACATGGTTCTGTTTGGACCTCAGCTGCGCTGTGTGCTGTGTGCTGTGCTGCTGCATGGACAGAAAGGCTTGCTGTAAGTTAGGTGCTCTGCTCTGAAACTGTTCTGTGCTATATAGTCAGACCACCACTTCTCTAAAACATTCCTGATGAATGTTGACAGCTGTGTAGTTGTGCAAGAAGCTGGTCCTTACTTTTTCACACATTAAAACAAAACAAATCAGATTTCAGAGTTACTACTAAAGTATAAGAATGAATTAAACAAATTTGTCTGGCAAGTTTCTCTAAAATATGAATTAACCAAGCTGTACAGACTTTGAAGCATGGAATTAATGATGGTTGTTGAATTAAAATCTGGTTTGAAGTGCTTTGTAAATAAAGGAATCAAAATAGAACTTTCAAGTGTTGTTAGAAGAGAGTAAACATTTTTTGGTCAAACCCATTAGAAAGTATTCTGTTCTTAAATCTCATCCTCTGAGTTAATAAGAATAGCAGTTTGTTGAAGGAAATACTTAAAATGAAATTGTTTAGCTGATGATAAGGAACATTTTATTTGTATGCTACTTACATTTGTTGGTTATTTTACTAGGTATAATGCCTTTAAACAGGAATTTATTTAGCATTCTTTTGAATAAAAGCTTTCTAAATCTCTTCATTAACTGGACAAAGCAGTTAGTTATGTAGTAATTTGGTGATTCATTTGAAACAGAACAAAACAGTTGCATACAAATTAGCTAAAGAACAAATTTACTAATTTTTCTTCTCCTGTTATAGTCAGTGTTAAATAGATAAGTACAATTCTTTTCTATTCGTGGTTAAACTTTGTGGTTTGGAGAACTGAAAGCTTTTTCAGCTATAGTGAAAGGGGATAGGGACAGAAGTTTAGAAATTTTTAAAATAAAACTTGTAATTTACTTTATGTGGATACTTCTAAAAATAGCAGTTATACAAAACTGCTCAGTACCAGACAAAACAAGAATTGTCAATGAATCTCTTGTCTTTCTGCAGACAAAGCACATGTTGCTGACTGATCATGGTGCACACCTGTTTGCTCAGGCCATGGGTATTCCTGAAATTCCAGGGGAGAAACTCATAACCGAGAGATCCCAGGAGAGATGGAAGAAGAACCTTGAGCCAGATTCCAACCCTGAAGAGTTTCAAAAGTAGGTAAAATATATTTTATTTTTAAATCTGGGTAATTTAATTTGTGTTACCTGGTTACAAAAAAACTCAAAAGAAACAAAAAAACCCCAAACAAAGTGACCAAGAAAAAAAACCCCAAACAAATAAACACAAACCTTGAAGGCCTGTATTCCAAATATTATGTGGTTTGATACAGTCTTTACAGTATGTCTTCATTGAAAGCAATAGAAAATCAAGGTTTCAATGAATTTGCTTAAACTTAAATGACTGGAACAAACTTAATGAAACTTGTTGCTGCTTAAGAAGATTATTGGTCACTTTGACAATAGCATAGGTTTTGTGGGTTTGTTGGAGAACAAAGTTAGAACTTGTTATTGCTCCTAAAATCATCAGTTTACAGAAGTGCATAGTGTAGCTTTAACAAAAGCAGGTATTATTTTGTATAGCCTTTTGCAGGGAGAAACTGATTTTAAAACATCTCCAGTGCACATACTAAAACAAGTTTATAAAAAACCCCCGAAAACTCAAGAAAGCTGATCTTGCTTAAGTAGATGATCAGATTTGTCTTTAAATTGGATTACATAGTTAAACAACATCAGACTTTGACCAGTAATTCCTTCTGAGTAATGATTGTGCTTGTTGGTTGACCAAGAAAATGAAAAAGAGAATGAAAAGAGATGCTGCTGGATGGTATTGTCCAGCAGCAAAATGAACATCACTTGGAAAACAACCCAGTCTCATATAAAGTAGAGGGAAAGGTGAGGTGGACAGTAAAGGAATGAAAAACATCAGGTGTCAAGAATGTTTTCTGTGCCTGTGAGGTAGGCATAAACACTAAGTTGTTTTGAGCTTCCGTTTGTATGTCCATGGTTGTGGTGAGGAAAATGCTGTATTACGTTACATAAATGCTGTGTTATGTGCTGTTCATCTGTTTTGTGATACAGGAGTAATGGCAGGAGCAGAGCTGAATTTGTAGATCAAAAGGAGGAAAATTCTTATGTGAGCATGTTAATTAAAGTCCCTGAAATGAGGCTATAAATTACAACCTATATGTTACTTTCAGTAAATTGCTAGAAGGAAAATCAAAGTAATGAGACAAGCGTAAATATGGTCTTGTAAACAAAGTGGTGTTGTTCCTTGACCATAAGGTCTTGGTCATAGTTTGTCTTGTATCCAGCAGAAGTTTTCTTTTGATCCGTGGTCTGTCCAAGGACTGTGTGGTATTATCATTCATTGTGAAGAATTTTCAGGATGGTGTAGCCACCAGTGCCTCTTGTTCTCTTGAATATATGAATTGGAATAGCATGGCATTTAAGTCTTCATTCATTCCTCATAACTTCTTCATTTTTACCTTTTCTTTCTTTTTTTTTTATTTCTCTGAAAACAGTCTTAGGCATCTTCAGTTTCAGCATGGACTTCTGGAATATCTGATAATAAAAAGCTTGTGTACTTCTGAAAGGCTGAATACTTTTTTGTCTTGGCCATGCTGTTCTTTTTCTGAAAACCAAAACATCAACACAAATTCACGAAGTTGAAAACAGGTCTTTTTTAATGCAAACCCATTTCATTCTGTATCACACGTGGAATGTTCTTTCTCCCTGTTATGTCCACAGTGATTATGCAGAAACTTGCCTGAGGCGAACAAACAGAAGGTGAAGTAGTATTAGTCAGAGGCAACATAATACCAGATCATACTGGGAATTCAAAGGTTGGTGTATGTTTTACTTTGAGTCCCCTGATCCTCAGAGTGTTGGAAACCCTGGGGTTCCATAGTCTTTGCTGGTAAAGTCTGGTGTCTCCATAAGAGAGAACCTTTCTCCTGTGCTGATTAGAAGCCTGCATTGATTTATGCTGAAAGCTTAGGATTCCATTGCATGTACAACATTCTATCTTGCACACCTTTTGCTGAGAACAAGGCATGATTTGATTTATCTGCAGTGTCACACTGCAAAGACTGACAATACCCTTGTTAAGAACTACTGCAGTTTGCCTGAGAATCCCACATAAAGGGTGTTGAGTCCGGCTGTAAGGTAGTAAATGGGCTACTAGCCTCACTGTGAATCACACTGCTAGAGTAACTTGAGGAGGTATTAACTGACAAGGACCCTAACAACAGTAAACAAAAATTACCACTACTGATGCAGGGCTGAGACACGAAATAGCAGGTAACTCATTAGTTAAATGGGGATAGTGTAATTGCATGTCACTTCATGGGTATTGGATAATGAAAGATTGAGGCAAAAGGGGATGAACAAATCCAAACAATATGTTCTGGATCACAGTTTATGCAGTATATAGGAATAATCCTTGATTGAGAATATTTCTGAAAGCATCCTCTGGTATAACACAGGTACTTATTGAGGTTCTTGCTACTATCAATAACTAAAAATAGAGAGGTGGTTATAATTTGATAGCAGTTTTGACTTCCTTGTTAATGTTTTGGAGTAAACTAGTCATGCAAAAAAAATTATTTGTATCTTCTTTGCCTTTGTTCTGAAGATGATCAAAGGAAAGGTTACACTGAAGCAGTAAAAAAGGGACTGTAAGAAATCTAGTGTAATTGTCTATTTGCTTCACTGCAGATAAGGTGTGTTGGACATATTCACTTTGTTATTTATTGCCAGTTGTGCTCTCATACCAAAACAGGTAATACCAAAACTGTCAATGTCACCTGTGTGCTTTTTTTTTCACAGTTGCTTAAGGTAAATACTTACCTAAGAAAATGTACATCTGGATAGATCTTTCTAAATTTCTCAGGAGGATCTAACTTTAGTTGGTTGAAGGGTGCTACATGAATGTGCAAGAGAGTACTGAATTTACTAATGTTCTTTTCAGCAAATCATTTGTAACAGATGGATGGGTGGGAAGCCCATCTGCACCATCATATCAGTTTGAGATGATGTCCGTCTCTACATAAATGTCAGAGCAGCCTATAAGGCCTGTGATTCATCAGTCAACTTTGAATTGCTGTGAATGAAGTGTAGGGACTGACAGTATGATATTTTACATAAGCAGGAGGGAACAGGAAGTTGGG
The DNA here is from genome assembly GCA_013399915.1 of Illadopsis cleaveri. Classification (NCBI taxonomy): domain Eukaryota; kingdom Metazoa; phylum Chordata; class Aves; order Passeriformes; family Timaliidae; genus Illadopsis; species Illadopsis cleaveri. The sequence goes on along the minus strand of VXBB01003151.1, from coordinate 74,472 downwards.
TCTCTGAGAATCTGACTGTGGGATTCAAGGTACTTTGTCTGACTTAATTAACTTAGATTTTGCAGAGTTATAGAGAAACCCTCACCAGTACCCAGGCAAATTCAAAAGGTATTCCTTTCCCAGTTGCCTGTTGGGTAGTTCCTTGAAGAATTTTTACAAATTATTTTCCTGTGTGGAGGGATTTGGACTATTTTTGGGGTTTGGTGTACTTCTCCTAGTGACATACAGGTTTATGTTCCTTCGTGAATTGCTAAGACTGTAGTACATAGATATTTAAACTGTTGCTTCTCAGTAATGTCTCACTTCTCAGTGCAGCAACTGTTACAGTGTGTCACAACAGGCTTTTTTTTTTTCCATATACAACTACATATGTATATTTTGAGCAGGCTATTGTATATGTCTTTTCTGTGTTGAAGAAATAGAGATATAATTGAGACTTCTGTTTTCTTCAGTGCCTGAAGATTTTTAAACCAATGTGCAGTTTCAGCAGAGTACTGGCCAAGTGATTTAAACCTCAAGATTACGTAGCTACAGAGTACAAAGACTAAAGACTAAAGTATGTCTTAATGATGCATTGTGAGCAATACTAGTTGAAAGGAAAATAAATAAGCTTTTTTTTATAGCATTCAAACATTAAGGCGAGTAAGGAAAAGGAAAGAGGAGGAACAGGAAGGAAATGATTCAGTGCACGCATAACATTACTGTCCTTCTCTGTATTCACTCATTTACGTGCATTGTCATTAATAATTCCGGTTAACCTCCTGTTGAGACAGTGGAGCCAATTGTTGCATCTTTGAGTTGCCATTTAGGGGAAAGTTGTGTGTCAGTTTGTGTGTCAGCCAAAAAACTACTCCAGAACTATAATGACTAGAAGTATTTCTGCCCTGTGTGCTTTTGTTTTGCGGGTTTTTTTCCTCCCCAAGTTTCCATGGTATGAAAGTAAACAAGTCATAGGGGAAAGATTTTAAAAAAAAAAAAAAAAAAGCATTTTCTACTTGTGAGAATTGTTGCATGTTTCTTGTTATTTTTGTAATGAGAAGCATGGCAAAAATAGCTTTATGATGAGCAGTAATTCTGTTGTAGAAATCTTCTTTAAAGCTACCTGGGAAATAAAGGCAATGTGCTTTGGCAGGTATGCTTTAATTCTGTCTAATTTTGTGAACTGTTTTTCTTGGCAGAGACCTTGGAACAGTCGGTGCTGTTGCTATAGACAGTGAAGGCAATGTAGCTTGTGCAACATCCACGGGAGGACTCTCTAATAAACTGATTGGCCGTGTTGGTGACACAGCATGCATAGGTATGGGATGTGGGATCTTGCCTTTTACTTTTTGGGGGTATCTCGTTTAAAGAAAGAAATAAAAGTATTACAGTTCTCCTTTTCATTAGTGAAGCAAAACATAAATATTAGTCCATCTGAAATGGAGGTTTAACATTCACATCTGTCAAAGCAAAAGCTCCTTATAGCATGGAGATTTGCAAGAAAGAATTGGGAGTTCTGTATGGAAAATTGGAATGGGAGTTTGTTTTTTCTGCCCCTTTCTTCAATGCCAACACCCGTGTTTCCTTTCTGTTGATTCTGATAAAGCTCTCCTTTTTTATGGCTCTGCTTTCCACTAAGTCAAAAAATGTAGCCTGCTCCATGTTAAGATGCTGTGTCCTTGATACTTAAGGAAGTAGGTGTAATTCCAATTACTACTTGCTGTATCAGTGAGTAAGAATCATAAAATGACTTGCAACTCTGAGTAAATTCCTGTTCTTAAGAGAGCCCCGATAAGACTGTCTCAGAACCTAATAGATGCGGTGTGGAATAAAGGAAATATTTTAAGAGATCTCTTGTTCAAGTATAAAGAGACACTTGAAATCCTTTCCACAGACTTCTTCCTCTCATGAAACAGACTTGCCATTTGATTGCTTCAGGGTTCTACCATACAGCTGGGATTTGGAAAATAATTATTTTTTGTAAAACGTGATCCAAACTCAAATAGCATTCCCGTTGGCAGTATATGATTATCGTAAAACTGTTTTTCTTTTGCATACAAAGTTGCTGACATTTTGATATCCTCTGGATTTTGGCTATGGTTTTCAGTTTTGTGTCTGGCTGCTGCCTTCTGACTACAAATACCCTCCTCCTGTGTAGATCATGTTCAGCACCCGTATAGTTTGGGACATGGGTTTGTGAAGGACGAGTGAAACTGGGCGCTTTTGAGCATATTGTTTGCAACTTTTGGTCTCACTAGGCATCTTCAGGATTTGAAACAGAAATGTCAGCTGTGCTTTTAAACATCAGAGGCTTTGGCAAGTGGGCATTGACTTAATATGGCAGTGTTTTTCCACGTGTTACTCAGAGTCCATTAAAAGGGACTGATCAAGAAAGTGCAGAAGGGAAGAAAGTTTCATTGCTCTTCTAAGGCCTCTATCCCCTCCCTGAGTACCTTGTTTATAATGCCGTGGTATGTTTCTTCCTAGCTCCTGGGAAATATTTTTCTTAGGAGATGTGCTAGAAATATGGGTATTGAGCAAGCAGAAGCTTAGTGGAGAACAGGGTGTGGAATGTGCCAGCAAAACAAGGATGGGGGAAAAAAAAAAAGGGGAGAAGGAGAGTTCAACAGAAAAAAACACTTTGCTTGTGGTGAGGACTTCGAAGATTCTTCAGGGGTGCTTTGTGAAGTTTTACTAGAGCCCATGCTCTTCAAATCTCTTAGGTGCTGTGGGGGGTAAGTTCCCCTCAAACCGGTCAGCTCACCAATGTTCTCACTAGATCTTCCTTCATGACTTCTCAGTTGATATGACCTGGCATTCTGGGTCCCGACCCTATCTTACTGATCTTCAATATACCCCTCCCTTGCTGTTCTGGAAAATATTTCGGCCCATTCCTATGGAGTGTTGGCCTGCTTCTGCCTCTTGTACACAGACAGATCACTAGTCTTCTCTGTCAACTTGGCAACTGACTTGCTCCAACTGTTGTTCATCTCTTCCATATATTTTACTTTTCAAATTGTGGCAGAAATGGGAAAGAGGCTTTTCTGACACTTTGCTCTCAGAAATGCACAGAGCTAATGGACCTAAAGGAAGAAATGTTTGGTAGCTATTTTAAACAATGCAGGGCTTTTAAATTGTATTACAGAATATTACCTTCTTTTTTTTTTCCCCTTTGAAAAGGAAGTGGAGGTTATGCTGACAACCATTCTGGTGCCACTTCAACTACTGGACATGGGGAGAGCATTATGAAAGTGGTCTTAGCCCGACTGATTCTCTATCACATGGAGCAAGGTATATTCCAAACTCCCTATAATCTGAAATAATGAGGATAGGAAACACTGCCTGATCACAGGTTTCAGTACATATACTGTCATCCTAGAACAGTTGTCAGAAGAGTTGCTCTCAAGGGCATGTGGATGAGTTAAAACAAAAACTTTAAAAACTAAACAAAGTACTAAATTATTAATGAAGCCAAAAATAGCTGAGGTGAGCAGAATGATCTCTGCTGCCTGATACTGAATCCTGCTTTAGATCAGTGTACATTATTGAAAGACAGTGTACAAATTGAAAGACATTAGTCTATACTTTGTTTAATGGAAGTTCTCTTTAGTAATTTTTTCCCAATTATAAACTAAAATTCTGTGAACAAGAAAAAGAAAACAAGTAAAAATAAGATATATTTAAGGGAGCAGTAAGGGAGGGCTAGAAACAGATAACTGGAGATGAAATAGAAAGTATGGGAAACTGCCTTTCTAATGAACTGTAAAGGTCTTTATTGTAGCAACCCTGATTACAGCAACAGAAATTATTTTAAGACTTTTTAACCATGATTTCAATTTACATTTTGTTTTGGAAAATGTACTAAACTGACTGGGTGTGTATGTGGTAAACAGCTGACACAGTATGTCTTATGTGACTGTAATACAATCTGGCTGTAGGGTGACCCTTTGTAGCTTTACCTTCATGACTTAGTTTGTCATCTAAACCCTTGATTATGTTACAGCCTGTAAACATAACCAGACAACATACTTGTGTTGCATGCAGTTCAAGAATCATTAATAGAGATATCACCATTATTTTTAGAAAGCTGTAGCTTTGGGGCAGTACAGTGTAACTTGCTTTGAGATCAACTGAAGTGGAAATAGTTGGAAAACATTCAATTTATATTTTCATTGGAGAAGCAGTAAGTAGAGAGACAAGTAACAGCTGCAAATATTTTTGTTATGCTTTATAGGGCTGTTTGCATATAATGGGTGCATTTCTCTAAATCTCACAGCTGACGTGACAGTTTCAGCATAAAATACAACCCACAGATTATTTCCCAAAGCTCTTAACGCATTATGCTCTCCCTTTACTCTCTAAATGACGTCTTTTAAGTATTAAAATTGTGAACAGCTTTCTAAGCTGTTGTCTAGTGTAAACCAGTTTCTTCTCTGGCTTGAAGTTAACTGTATTGCAAGACTAATGCATTGATAGCAGTTATCTGGCTTGTGATTAAAGAGTTTGAAAGGCAAATGAGTCTCAAATTAAAAAGTTTATTGGAAAAAGAGAAAAAGAAAATGAACCCACATGTATTCATGTCTAATTGGTTTGCACTTGTTCACCGTGCCCATGCTTGCTTTACCTTCATTCATCCGGCCCAGAAATACAACTCAGCTGCCAGTAAAACACGTCAGCAACTAGATTCCCCCCAGCCCCTCCTCCCAGCATGTTTCCATGAAGGCACTGAAAACAAACCCTCACTTTATTATAGCTTTTTGATTCCTTGAACCGTGAGCTGAAGTTGCATATGTAAGAACAACTGTAGAGCCCTCATAATTCTGGTCAGCTATTCGGTAATTTGCATACTAAATATCCTCTTTTGGACAAATGCTGCAAAATTTACTTATGCATTTCAGGAATTGCTTCAGTAAATTTCTTTGCCAGTCTTAACAGCTGTTGGAATTTCAGTCTTATGGTGGCAGCTGTTGTCTTGGTGAAAAATCAAACACTGAAATACTGACCCTTTGAAGACAGTGCCACTGACTTGAATAGTCACAGTGTCACCCGTGCGTCAGAGTAAGGAGCTTTATCCTGTCAGTCACCAGTGCTGTGAATAATTCTGACTCTGCTGGTTTTATTTGGTTTTAACTCAAAATTTGCAGGGAAGGCATGAAGGTCAGGTTTTGTTCCATAACCTAAGCTGTGTAACATTACTGAGGGTCTATATCTTAGGGTAATTAAGCCAAGCCAACTGCATTCCTGAGCGTATATTTAAACTTACAGTGAAAAATATTTTGCAGCTATTACAGATCTGTGTGTATGATGTACCTATTAAATTTGATTTATTTTCTAAATACGTCTGTTAATATGAATCAATTAATGAAAAGCTAAAGTTGCATTGCTGGTCCTTTGTCTGATGTCTAGTACATTGAGACCTCATTTTGCCTGATGGTTTCAGAAGTTTCAGGAAGAGTCATGCTGATGTCTGCTTTTGATAAATTATGACAATGTGTAGTACGTGCTTTGAGCTCTGTTGCAGCCAGTGGAACTAGAACAGAGATGATGACTGAAATTTTTGATTGTTTTGATGTGTGTTTTTCCAAACTGTAAATGCTTTAGATCTAGCTTGTCACAAACCTTTGATGAAAACCTTGCAGATTGGCATTTTTTCCAGTCACATGATGGTATAGGAAATGGTATGTCTTGAACATAAAGTTTGTGAGATAGTTTGTATTAAACACTGAAATTGAATCAATATCTGAAGCTATGTAAATAAATACTTGGAGCAGTACCACACCACAGCAGCTCTTCACAACTGTCCAGAGCCTTTCCAAAAATGCTTCCTTTGTTAGACTGGAAATTTCATGCTGATTTCGTTCAAAGAGAAGTTAGATTTGACTGGTTCCATGGGGAGCGGTGAAATTTTAAGAGAATATTAAAACTGTCAGGACAGGTATGATGAAGTTACTTTGTTTTCCTTTTCAGGAATGTCACCAGAGGTAGCAGCAGACACTGCATTAGACTACATGAAGACACGTGTTGGGGGCTTGGGGGGTGTCATTGTTGTCAGCAAGGCAGGAGAGTGGGCAGCAAGGTTCTCCACCAAGCAAATGTCCTGGGCTACTGTAAAGGATGACAACCTGCATTATGGCATTTCTGCTGGGGAGAAGCATATAAAATCTGTTGATGAAGCACTTGCATCTGAAAGGGAGGGATTCTAAGAATGAAGAAAATTGATTGTCGGAGAAGAATGAAGATCTCCAGTTTTTGCTGGAGGACAATGACAGTTGATTTTGTCTTTCTGAAAGATCTTTTGGTTCACAGGCATTACCACATTTACAGTCAAAACAAAATCTGGACATGGTTCTTTAGTGGACATGTATATATGTGTAGTCTAATACCTTTGTGAAGTCAGATCCTCCTTTTTTAGATAAGAAAGATAATGGTTTGTAGGTTCCTTGGTTAGCATGCCTTAATCTTACATTAAAGGGAGCCTGAGTTTCTGTTGTCTAGAAACTCCTTTCCACATCCATTCTCAGAGATTGCTGCCAGGATAATTTGAGAGAAAAATACCTATTAATTAAAAGCTGAATTTTGAAAATTCAGAGTTTTTTGAGCTGCCATCTCATGGTAACAGCTTGCTAATGGTGAGTGAAATACCACCAAAGACCAGCCAAGAGTTAAGATAAAAATTGTTCTCACAGGCTTGAGGTAGCTTGTCAGAGGATATAATGAAGTAAAGAAAGGAACTTTCTCCAGAAAAGGGAAAGCTGATGCTAAGGAGCTCTAATTCCATTCCCTGACATCAGACTGGAAATCACAACCAAGTAGGCTACAGTGTTTCAAACTGTATGTGGACCATTAATGGGAAAGATGCTATGGATTTAATATCTGGGGTAGTAATAAGGAAGGTCGTGCTTTCAATAAAAGCAACAACAATCTTTTCTACTCAAATGCAAAGGTGATCGGCACCTTTTAAGTCAAAACATTAGACAGAGATGCTGATTAACTGGAAAAATAATTATCTGAAAGTAAGTAACCAAAGCAAGTTGTACTAAAATAAATAAAACTGCCTGTTAACAAGCTTCTTGTGTGAAGTCTGAAACATTGTCTACAGAGATTTTCTTTTTCTAAAAAACTGATATTCTATGTTACTTCTCATACATTTTCTTCATTAAGATTTTGTATTTTTAAAAGAGAAAAATTCTTTTTTTGTTTCCTGACTCTTAACTACATGAATTTTTTGTGTTAAGAACTGTAATAATTTTATGCATTTCAGCTAGTGACTACATTTTCTCTTGCATGCCATCATTTTGTGGAACGTTCCCTTCACAAGATAGCCCAAGTAAACATAACAAAAATCTTAAATCATGGTTTGAAACTACTCATACCTGTGTTCCAACTACAATAAGCTGTATTACTGAGTTGGCACATATAGAATAGTATGTTGCCAAGGTTGCCAAGACTGTCTTAACTTGCTCTATACTTTGATCCATGGTTTCCTGGACGTTGAAGGTGATTGGATGTGGACAGCGATGGTTCAAGAGAAGATGGCAGATGCAAAACATGACCATGGAGTACTTGTGCACCTTTTTCAACAGAAGATCATGTTGAAAATGGCTGCTACCTGATCCTCAGAAGTTCATAAAACAGTAACAGTAATTATGATGTGCTCATTGGTAGAAAAAAGTAGCCTTCTATTGAGTAAAAATTAATTCATTTCCCCTTCTGTGCATGAGATACCAATCCTATAGGCCCAAGCTGTTCTCTGGGGGTAAAAAAAAAAAGCAGCTTCATTTCCAAAATACATCCAAAGTATTTGTCACCAATAATCTGCTTTGTTTATCTCACCTGTCCCTAGTGGAAGATAAAATTGGGGACAGGCAACAGAAAAATAACCTCCATGAGTTCAGCTAAAATTCAGTTTGCAGCATTATTTTCATGAAATGGCTCGATGGGATTTTTTAATGAAAAACAATCCAACTGAGGTATGTGTTGTAGAGCTACATGGTGATGTAGGCTGTACACAAGAATACAAATATCTTGTCATATATACTGGCTTTGTCAGATGAAAGAGTGCATAGAAGGCACACTCCTCATAACTTTTCCTTTGCTTCAAGTAGCTGGAGGAAGGCGTGTTTACCCAGTACTGCCATAACACGTGGTGTACCTTCCTTGTAAAGCTGTTTGTGTGTTCACATTTTTTGTTCTGGTCGTGTTCCAAGTTGACCAAAACCCAAGTGATGGTTAGTGTAGCAGCAAGCATAAGCTGATACACCTGCTGGGTGGTTGATTGGCGAGGATTTGACGCTATGCTAACCCTGACAGTTGGCTTTGGATTAGCTTTGAACAAGTTCACATTGACCCAAAAGGCACCAGCAACCTCAGCAGCGCTACACACAGGACCTCAGGGATGTCAGAAGGAATAGTAAGTGGCTACTGTGGTTAATTCACCTCAGCTGTTCTCAGGAATACGATGTAATAAATTGCTGGCACTTGACAAAGTCATTATCCTCTATAAGTTCTTCTGTCACTCATAACTAGAGTTGCTGGGCACCTTCCAACAGTGCATTAAGCACTGTGGCTACCATCTGCTCTATATGATTTCTTCTGTCTAACCCACCCCTTGGTACTATGCTCTCTATTCCTTTCCTCTTAAAGCTCTTGTTTTCAAAAATATGCATGGGCTGTTATGTTGCCTAAAATCAAAAGGCAAAAACTTGCAATTGATAAAAGCAGATCTTCAATGAAAGCTTTCAGGTACACAGAAATGGTTACCAGCACGTGTGATAAAGGATTTCTACAATTTTTATAAGGTTAATTAATTAGTATATCTAGCAGGTACATCCAATAGGAGATCAGTTGCCCCAGTAACCCACCCTTGGTCAGCCCCTTGGAGTTGGTCCAGGGGCTTCTTTGCCAGATTTGTTATGTCTCTTAATTTCTGGTGGAGAACCAGATATTCTCGTCAGAAATTCTCTTCCTAAGAATAAGACTAAACAGAATTTCAAGAATGTGTTAGAAAGAATTAGTTTATTATTCTAAAATGTGAGAAATGGCAAGAAAAGTACTAGAAACCATACAACTGTAAGATAAAAATCTACAAAGCTACAAATATGTGAAAAAGCCAAAAATCTTCGGGCATCAGTTATACTTTTCCAATTCTCGTGGGGCTGGGTATATATATATATATATATACACACCTGTGCCTTACGTATGGATTGATGGCATTTGATAATCTTCAGGCTGTAGTTTGCTCCACAGTTCAAATTATGTCAGCTCAGGCAAAGCACTGGTCCAGGCATTCAGGGCCAAATGCTTTTCTTCCAGGTGGCTGACCAACACTCAGTAAGGGTATGTGATTTCCTCACCTGATTTGGATAGCAGGTACATCTCTTATAGGACAGTGTTCCTCTCCCTCATAAGGGGGAATGGTAGCAAATGATCAGGGATATGGCAGACTTTATTTTCAAAGAAACGTGAGAGCTGGGGATGGAAGAGTTTTCTTCTCTTGCTTTAGCCCTTTCAGTCATGTTCTTTAGCTAGAACAGGGTGAGACTGTTGCAGATGATATAAGAGGTTGCTGCCTAATTTTTGAATACGCTTACATGTCGCCTGACCTTTGTGAATATTGAGAAACTACCCTCTATAAGGGCTTTAACATTTAACAGCTTTTATAAATGTAGTTGCAAGATGCTGAACTTAGTGGGGATACCAACAGCAGGACAGGAAGCTGTGTGCCCCTGCTGTGCACTGCTGCTGGAATTGAGCCTCTAATCCAAATGGCTGTGACCTGGATATCAAAGAAAGAAAATTAGAGGTCTGTTGCCAAGAAACTGGCTGTCCTTGGCATCTAGCAAAGCAGAAACAGTTTTAATTATCTAATTAAAGTGGGGTGTCCCGTTATTTTATATCACTTAGAAAGCCAGTTGTGGATGTTGTCCTGTTGCTTTCTTAGTACTCTGTAGAAAGGGTCCCTGACATGCACAAAGAGTTGTGATGGGTCTACATATCAAAGCAAAGATGTTAACAAAAGCACCAGGGTGGTGACCATTGACTTTGTTCACATATTGTTAGTTCTGTATAGGTTTTTCTTCATAATCTTTGCAAGTTACAAGTAATCAAAACCTGTTCTGTAGAACACCAGCATTTGGAAACTTTTTTTTCAGTGCTCTACTTTGTCCTACATTATAGTTTTTTGTCTCTGGGGTGGTTTTCATTGACTTTGAAATGTAACTTGGCAAAGTTTAATGGCACTCGCTGTTGTGCTTGTTTCTCTTCTGGTCTGCTTTTTCTTTGATATGCTCTGATAAATATTTGCTGTGGGACAGATTTCAATCTCAGTTACGTCAGTATCAATGAAAAGCAAAAAGCACAGTCACTGAAGTCTGTGATTATGCTAAAGGAAGTGAAATCAGACATGGGCTCTCCTGTCCAAAGTCAGTAGCTCTGTATTGAAACAACCTTCGCTAATGAGGGAGAGAATAGAGAGGACAGAGAGCCTGCTGTGGGGAGTCACTGCCTGAAACAGGACTCTGGTCTCTGGCAGTTTCAGGGTAAAGATGATGCCCAGGGAAATGGTTAAATATGCATACTGGGAAATAAATAAGTGTCAAATGATTCACATGAAAGAACCTTAAGAGCACACAGGGTGAGCAAAGAGTCATTTTGTTTTAGATGTGTAAACCACAAAGGACAGGAATCTCATTTTCCTTTCCAGTGCACTCCTTATGCTTGGTTTATTGGGGGCATGTAGATACCCTGCAACCTCTGTGTAATTGAGTTTTGCCAGACCTGGTCACATGTGCTATAATTTCAATTATTTTTTAAATTTACATTTTTTTCACTCTTGCCTTTCGGCCTTTGAAGTTCTCCTTGGCTGGAATGACGCTGTTTTCTTGTGGTTCCTCCCTAAGTTCTTTTCCGCTGAGGACAGGATGGGTTATGATGCAGTCTGCGTGGGCTTTAGCCCTCCAGCCCTGCACTTTTGACCCTTTCCTGCTAGGGCTTTACTACAACTTAAGCTATGTAAATGCATGGTAGCATGCAGCTTATTAAATACTCAGCCTCTTCCAGACTTAATGGCTCTGCCGGGTCCTGCCTGCTTAGTGGCATAGCAGGCTGTGTGCTTAGCAACCCCAGCTGCTGTGAGTGCATCGCCCCCATGCACTGCCTTCCCCGCTGCCTCACCACTGAATATAGCAAATATTCCCAGCTTTTTCTGGAACAAAACCTTGCCTGGGTTTGGGCATAACTACCACCTGCCAGCCACAGCCTGTGTATTTTAACAGTATCGTGAGGGCTGACTAAGACAGGAGACAAAACCCTGGGCTGTTAGAGGTGCTCGACCCCCTTCTGCGAGTACTAATGGCTGTAAAACAAATATATATACCAGTAAATGTAAATGTAGACCTGATTGTTTTTGCACTTGCTTTTGCTTAGAAATTTCAAAATTTAAAAAACGCATAGTTTCAAGAACAATTCATAAACCACTGCTCTTTTGGGCTGGAAAAGTGCACAATCCCACAGCAATTCAATGGGTGCTCTTGTCCTCTGTAGGTGGAACTCTCTTCCTACATGGAAGAGAGATATAACCAGTAAATCTCCTCATTCCTACATTAGAAGGTAATCTGTGGTGTCATTGGTTGGTAAATTTCTTTATTTGTTTTGTTGGTTTTATTTCTTAAAAGCTGAAGGAGGTTATTGTAACTTTACTTACCTTTTATTTCAGCTCAGCTAACCATTCTGAGATCCTCAGACACAAGTACAGCTCAGCTAAGCCTCTAGTAAAATGATCACTCAGAAATTACTATACTGGAGGAAATGAGTAGCAGGTTTTCAAGTATTTTAACCCAGGTGAAATCACAACAATTTTCTAGTCTTAATTCCTGAATAATTAATGCCTAAATAAACAGGCCATAGGTCCTGTGTTATTTCTGCATTAAGCAAATAACTTCTCTTGAGGTGTGGTCTACTCCAGCCATGGTCAGAATGAAAATGAGGATGCTCTCTGGGAGAAAGCATCTGANNCGCGCGGGAAAAAGAAAGAGAGAAAGGGGGGGGGGGGGGGGGGGGGGGAAGATGGCATCATGCCAGATGCCTTTGTACCTTCTGGGCTGTCACCAGGCTGTGCTTCAAGCTTCTATGGGGCAAGGCATCTGCTAGAAATCAAACCTGCATTTTCAAATCCAAAAATACTTGGTATTTTCCTGGAGACAAACCTCCAGAAGTCCTGCATGTAATGGTAATACTTATATAACAATTCAGTTCTTCAAAGAAGTATACAGAAGCTGTGAACTGATCTCCACAGCAATTCAGTGGAGTTTATTATATTTGAACTCTTTTATCTCTGGCGAGCATGCAGGGAGATTAAGCAACTACTCTGGAGCTACCAAATGCATCTGAGCTAGGGCCAAGATTAGAATATTGATTTCTGGCTTCCTGAGTCCCAGGCTTAGTTCACTACATTATGTTGTCTTTACAGATAACATTTAGACAAATAGATCTTGACATATCAAAAGCTCAGTAGCCTCTCAGTAAATTGAGCAGGGCTTTACCTTTTCAGTTCCTGTGATTTGTGCATGTCTCACACTTGGTGCCAGTAATGTCAGTAGCTATTGTACATTTACAGTGAAGCCCACTTGTATCCTGAGGCATACTAAACTTTTTTTCTCTGAGTAGAAATAAGCCTAATTATGCTACATTTTCCTCATGTCAGATTGAGATTTGCACAAAAAATTCAAAGAAATTTTGCTTCAGTTCTCTTTAAAAAAATCCCCAAAATGTAGAGATTTTCAGTCCTTACCAGGGGTAGCTTGTCACTCAGTCTAATTTCTTGAGTAAGAAGTCAGAAAGATGGGAAAAGTCCTACATACCCAAAGTTGAAATCCAAGTACTTTTGAAATCACCACATACCAAGGATACTCAGTTCCTGATATCCAAATGCCAAAGAAAAGGCATGTACTTGAAAGCTGAAATAATTTTTACACAGAGAATAACACAGGTATATTTGTTTTAGAAAAATTGTCTCTGGGTATCCACAGAGATGTAAGAATATTGCCATCACTACAACCCAGGAAACTTCCAAACTACACTTGAGCTTGCTGAGGTGTAGGCCAGAACTCTTTCTTTCATTTCTAAACTCCAGGTATCCCATCTGAAGCTAACAAAGGATCCTGCTTACTCTCACAAAGCCTGCTTGAAGTCTGACAGTCCTACAAAAGCTGTGCTGGTGTTTCAAACACATCAAGTTGTCTAATAGTCTTCTCCACCCTTCTTTGTTACTTGATGCAGCAGCACGATGTCATTTGTCAGAGCACCAAAACTGGAGACATGCTGAATATGTGAATACCAAGGAAGTGGTTTCCTTAGCAATAACAGGCATGTGAAAGTCAAAACTTCCTTTCCTCCTCATGTGACCTTTTTCAAAGCAATTCAGCCTGGGGACAATAGGAGTGAATTCCAAATACCCCCAGTGTTCCTGCACGGCTTGGCATGGATCTGCTAAATGGCAAATTTATCTTAGGTATTTATTAAGGTAAAATTCTATTTCTCTTTAGATGTTCTTCTCTAGGGATTCTGTGTGTTTATATGTAGAGGAAAGTGCTTCTTGAAAGCAGAATTACCTAATGCCACATAAACAAATATATAGAATATAAGTAATTTTCTTGCCATTGTGGACCAAAACTTTTGTTATGCATAAAATCCAAAGTCCTTTCAGTTGTCAGGAAATAAAAGCATGACAATTCTTAACAGCTTGTTTTAATAGCTGGACTTCCCTAATGACACCTTGCCCATTTCATTTAAGGTGAAAATCAACACTACTAAGGAAAAAAAAAGAGAAAGGGAGATGATTTATGAAGGCAAATAAGAGGAAGATGACATTCATCTCATCCATCCTGCACACAAGAGTAGTATCAGTCCTCTGTTGCTATTCTTATCCTATTTAGTACAGCCTTTTCTCATCCCTTAAGAGACAGCAGTGATAGCCAGAAGTGCTTGCACAAAGCTCCCAGTCCAAGAATCCTGAGGTATTTTCTAAAAGTAGCCACTACATTTAAACCTGAGCTGTCTACTGAGTTAGGGAATTGTTCTCTCATTTTTTCGAGCTGGGGAGGTGATACAGCAGGTAGTTGTCAGAAGGTCAGAGAAAATTCCTGTTGGAGCTAGAAATGGTCACTCAGCATACTTTCTGTATTATAATGTGTGACAGACTGTCTTGGATTTCAGAAGTCAAGAAAAGTTCTGGTATTGCAGTTCTCCCCAGATTTGGTGTTGCTACACCACCCATACATATCCCGTTGCCTTGCTGCCCACTGATGGTGTCTCTATTCAAGTCTCTGGTGATTCACCAAGACAAGGGTTTAGGCCTCAAGGACCACTGATTATAATCTCACTTTTAGTACACATGCTGTGGTTTCCTTGGGTTTTCCCCACCCCTTTCAGCCTTTAGTTTTAAACTTCAGAGCATAAGTTTTCAGAAATGAACAATGCAATGTGAATTAGCTGAGTTTGGAGCTGGTCCCACCAGGCAGGCGAAGAAATTTGACAGGAGACAGTTCCTCTGCAGCTTTCTGTGAATCTGAGAAAGAGGTGTGCTGTGGATTTGAAGCCTTAATGTCTGCAGGAAAATAGGCAAGCCATCTGCTCCCACAGGTGCTGGCACATCGGTGCTTTGTGGCGGTTCCTCCAAGGCAGAACGTTTTGTCTAGCCAAGCATTCATGTCCAACAGAGTGTGTAAGTACCTGCGGTGAGTTGTTGTATGAAATCCCAATCCACCCTTGGCAAAGTGTCATACCAAGCATGTTCATGTTTAATGCCAGGAGCTATTCAACTGCTCTGCAATATTCCTGTGGTTTCTGAAGGTGGACTCTCAGGAGGATGCTTGAGGAAGGATGCAAACAGACTGTTCTCTGTACATGGCAGCAGCCTCTGCCACTGATTCCGTGCCCAAGGGGGTGACATTCAAACCAATTTTTGATTACACCCTCATAGCCAAAGTCAGACATGATCAGAAACAGGGGCAGCTGAAGCAAACACAACTGTGGCGAACAACTGCAGTGAGCCTTTCTGGATACAGGACACCTGTTCCACACAGGGAACAAAAAGCAGGAAAACCAGGCCTGTGCTTCCCGTGGGGGAGCAAGCAAGTAGCAGCTGGGTCGTGGCTCCAATGGCACCATGGAGCTGGTGCAGCATGGAGGTGGGCTTTCTGCCATCAGGAGGCTTAGCAAGTGATGCCATAAGCCCAAAGTACCTCATTACTCAGCCTGTGTGAAGTAGGTACAGACTTGGAACAGCAGTGGTGGTGAAACCAAAGACAGCTGGCTGCTCCCAGACAGTGCCTTGGCACAAGAAAGGAGTACTCAGAAAAAGGCTCCTGCATTTTTTTTTTCTGGTGTGACAGAAAAGGATCAGAAAAAGGTGCAAGAGAAGCCCAGAAAATGCTCTCTAGCAGACGAAAGGTGGCACTGGGCTGCCCACAAGTCCCCCTCCAACAGTAATTACATAGGCTGGGTGAAAGTCAAGCTATGCAGTACCTTGGTGCCACAGTAACACCCAGTAAACTACTGCACTAGCAAACTGCTGATTTTGTTACACGTTAATGCCAAAATGAGTAATTCAGGACTTATTCAACTGTCTCCATGTTGCTGTTCTGCGTGCAGTGCTTTCCAATCACCTTGGCCAGGGCTTAAGGACTGTCCCTGTCTCTGTGAAACTGAAAAGGCAGTGAGATTCTGGAATGAAGGTCAGCACGGTGAGGTTGTGGTGGGCACAGGGTTCCCGGGAGCCCTGGGAGAACATAGCGCTCGGGAAGGGTGCTCCCCTCCCAGCAGAGTCACAGTAGAGCAGAGATCCCTCCAGACTCCAGCCTGCTCCACACTGGAGGATGTCTCTCTGGGGCTTTAGAGAGGTGCAGATTAGCAAAGGGAAAAAGCAGCTTTGTCCAACATTTTGCCTTCCTCAGACTGCACCAGCCCACCACTATCCATGTGTCTTGCTACCAGCACATGAAGAATTCAAATGAAATTCAAAGGCTAGAAGTCTGCCAGTGGGGAAGCAGCGTTGCACATTAATGACCCCAGGTTACAGGAAGAAGCACAGACTGGTGCGAAAACAGAACAGCAGCAAAAAAAAGTGAAAGACGGGAGAGGTGTGCCTGGGGCTTGGGGGAGACTGGCACCAGGCTGCCTATGTCCGGTTATAGAGTCACCTGCTGGGGCTCGGGAAATTGTTTACCTATCCAGGACAAATTTAAATATGCAGGCTCAGTGCACTGTAATTACCCAACACAGAGCAGACTGCAAGATGTTTGTCTCATGCTGTGGGACCAAGGCACTATTTACAGCAATCCCATAGAAATATCATACAATGATACTCTCAGCTACATTAATTAATAGGGTTTTCTTCATTCCTTTGTTCATGTTAAGACATGCTCTGTTTCGCTCAATGTGTCATTTAGCTCGATAAATTTAGTTGAAAAATTACTCAATGAATGTTTAAGCAAAGATTCTTTCAAAGTTTTTGTCCCTCTTGGAGAAAATCTGGCCAAATACCTTTCTGTTGTTTTGTAGGAGAATAATACAGTCAGGATATGCCAGCTCCTCCTGTGTGATCCAGTTATTTTTTTCACTTAGTTTTTGCATGCTTCAGTTTTATGATTGCTCCCATGGGTCATAATAAACCAAGATATAAAGAAAACATATTCAGCATATTTTGAAAAATAACAAGTTATATCCTTTAGAGGAAATGTGGTCTGAGACATACTATTACAAACTTTTGTCATGTCCTTTAATCTCACTTAAGAAGGGCATAGTTCAGCCATGCTGGTTTCTTTAGAGCATGTGCTGATAGGATTTAATTAATAAATCAGATTTCTGATTCTGTGACTACTACAAAATGTTTAGCAGCAAAGTCACTTTGACAGAGCTGCTTTTCAACACATTATCCTTCTGCTGAAAGATCTCCCAATGAATCCAGTATTTGTCTCAAACACTGAAGACAGCAATGACCTGCTACAAAAAGCTCTGTCTGGCGGTCAGAGCTTGCCATCATTAAGTTACTGATACAGCAGCTCATTTGCAACCTTGCTGAATAAAAACATGTATTAAATCATTCATCTGATGCAAAAAAATGCAGAATTTATTCTAATTATATGTACTATGATCTTACTAGACGTCAGTTTTTGAGTCGTGTGTTTTAACAAAACTGGCTTCTAGGAGATGGGAGTGCAAGCTAAGTCGTGTTATATGCCTTAATACAGAAATTTTCCAGCTATTCCAGCACAACAGTGCTGTCAGTTTAGTGCACTTTTGAAACTAGCTATGAAACAATTATGGCAACACTGAGACTCAAGCACATCATTCTGGAGCTGTTCCAGGTGAAATGTCCAGCAAAATGAAAAGCTGAGTGGTTAGGAATGAGGGCAGGATGTAGAGACAAGGGTGGGATGTAGAGACAAGGGTGGGATGTAGAGACAAAGCTGGGATGCAGAGATAAGGGCAGTGTTGTAGCTCAGGGGCCACCACAGGGCAGGATGCAGAAGCATGGTGGGATGTGGAGGCGAGGGTAGGATGCGAAGATGAGGGTGGGATGAGCAGGCCTGGACAGACATACAGCTCATGTGAAAGGTCTCTTTCACCTAACACCACTTGTATCCTTTCTCTCAGCGCAGACACACAACCTCGCCTCTTCACAGTGGATCTCTAGGCCCTTTAGTTTGAGAGCCATCAGGTACCAGGACTAAGTTAAAAAGCATCTCTGCAGGAAAGCAACAGTGTGCTCCAGAACTTTCCTTATTAGCTTGAAAATATGCAATCACCCACAAAATCTGTTTGCTGTTGCAGATAGCCGAAGGACACACAGAAATTCAGCATCTCTACTATTGCAACTACCAAGACCTGAAAAACAGGTTTGTTACCTGTTCCACAGGTGTAATGGGAGGATATGATCTATCTGTGGTTTCGCTTGTTCTTGGTGGTCATCACTTGATCAGGCAGATTTGGCCCTATTTCTGGTTCATTCTCCCTTTGTTCCAGTCTGTTTCACAGGCAGCGTTTGGGAAAAGCACCTGCCTCTCCAGCATTGTTTTGCATCAGCAGATCTCCAAGAACTTTACAAAATGAAAATAAATTGAAGGAATGAGGCAGATTTGGGGCAGTTGGCAGGGGCAGGTGATTAGGGAAACATTGCTGATCAATAGATCACCCTTGAGAGGAGCAGATGGAAGAGCTGTCACGTGAAAACAGTGTGGCAGGTTCTGGAGGGATAGCCAAGCCCTCTGAATCCTCTGTGGCTGCTGCTACTGCTGAATCCCACCGGGCAGACCTGTTCTTGTGCTGGCCTTCCTACAAAGAATAAGCTACTGCTAAAACCCAGCAAATGCTGCTTCAAGCAGGTGTGGTTTCAATGGGGAGCCTAAACATTTCAGCCCCAGTGTGCCAATGTCATGACACTTTGGGGGTCTTCTCCTCCAATTTTTGAAGAAACTTGAAAGCTACATTAAAAGAAAGCCACAAAATCAAGCATTCATTTTAATGTTAGAATCACAGTTATGCTCTTTAATTATTTGTCCCTGTATGATACAATCTTTAACTACACTTCACCAGCTACACTTTTAAGAAAAATGCTGATGCTTACTTTTCCTGGTAATTTATTATAGAAAATAATACTATCATGAATCACAAGTCCGATGATTTAATATTACCAAAGTAACAATGTGAGAAAATATTGTAGCATTACTTGTTTGCTCCTTGTACTGTAGTTACTGTACAAATGATTTAGTGAACACCACAGAAAACCTGAAGCTTGAAAGTTTCTTTTGACAAAAAAAAAAAAAAAAAAAGCGCCTTCTAAACAATGAGAAAAATTATCTCAGAAAAGAGCAAAGGATATGGACTGATTACATTGGTTTCTTGTCCCACACATTCGGCTAGAAAACAGGAGCTTTACAAAACTCATATGATAGTTGAAGCTTGTCTTGCAAACCAAAATTGTTAGTTCATGCTGTTTGATGGCACCTCCCCAATGTACACAGGGCCCTGATCCTTACAAGCTCATGCAGTGTGCCTGTTCATGTTACACACATTTACCACCACAAAACTGTCCAAAAATGAGTAAATCCTAGTTCCTGCAATATGGTATTTCATGTTCTCCCCTCTCTTGTTTCTGTATTCGCCTCTACTCCAAATTTGTTAGGGAATTACACATTTCATATTTTCTGGTCTATTCCTGGTGAAAGATGCGAAGAGCTACAGACATTTACTCTTCTCTTATAGTATTACAAATATAAGTTGCTTTAAATTTAAATAATTATGTAATATCTTGTACCAGGAGAACTGCTTATTTTGTCTCTGAAGACATTTATTAGAAATATTTCTAATTGTAATTGTTTGCCTCTTACTACTAGATTTTTTTTGCTTTTTGCTAATATCAAATGGCACTAACTAAATAGTCCTGTTGTGTTTAGCAAGACAGCTTAAGGAGAAAATTCCTTTGATACCAGAAGGGTGAAACCAGGCCCTTCGTTCTTGAAACAACGATTCAAAGTCATGTTGCCCTTATTGTTGGCCTTCAGTACTAAAGATTTTTCTCATGCCTGGCTTCCCTTTGACTTTGTGGCTAAGGTTTCAGCTAGTGATGCTATCAGACAATAGCAGAACACAATTCAAAACAGCTAGTGGAAAAATCCCTACCCTCTTCCAAAGCTACTAGGTTAGAGTAAAAGAAGAGCTGTGACACCACCTACTGTGAAGCAAACACATGCATTGAAGCCCTATGGCACATATCTGTACATTGACTTGCTCATTACTGTTTAGTGTTCTGTTGTTTCAAATGTAAGTTGCAAATGATTTGGTAACAAGGCTCAAAAACAGAGCTTCTGCATTGGCTATGGTATTTCATTTTATTGTATTTAATTGTATTTTATTTTATGTTTTTCAACCGCAGAATTTCTCTGGAATTAACTATTGCATTGTCCCATGAAGCTCACCATGAAGCTCAGAAATGACAAGAGTATGCTGTTGTGGTCAATATATCATAGCTAATCATTTTCTTAGGGAACTCAGGTATTTTTTGTTAGCATATACTTCTCCTACTATGCTATATGGAGGTAAACTGTGGTATTAATAACTATGGAGAAAGAAGAGAGTAACTGGTAATAGGAGGGATATATATCACATGCATCTCTGCTAGGCACTAAATTGAACCCTATCAGTTCAGATTAATATTTCTTTATAGTGGAGATATATAGTCTAAAGTCTGAAGTCTAAAAATCACCTTTGTTTAAATTGTAAAATATTATTTTCTAAGTATTTTCTAATCTCTGTTAATTTTACTTTGAAATTCAAATGCAAGGCAATATTCCAGTTACTCTGATCATGTGTTTTGAAGGTCAAAGACTACATACCTCTCCCTAATTGTATCTCACCAAGTGCATAATAGAAGTACTGAATTGGACATCTGCTGCTGTCGTCTTTACCAGAGAGGCCACTTTAAAAAGCTGTCTGCTGTGCTTTCAAAGAAACCCATTGCTGTGTTCCAGCACTGAAGACAATAGTGGAGGGCAAAGATGTAACCTCTCTGGTCCAAATGTTATATATTCACATTACATCTCCTGCAGATGAAAAACCGTCATTCAATGAAGAAGAAAATGAATTTTGGAAGAGTGTATTTTTCTGAATTATTGTTTCAGTCAGAAATGAAGTGGCAGAACTGCCCAATCTTAGTATTATTCATTAGGCAGATTCATTATGATTGTACCTATCAGCCAACCCCCATCAGATCCTCTTGTGCTAGACATTATAAAACCAAGAGCTGTTCTGAAAGTTGGACTATGCAGAAAATCATTTTGTACTGCTGAAATATGTTGCTTGGAGGGGTGCCTAGCTTCATCACTTTTTTAGTACAAACATTTTTAGAGTAAGAAAAATGGTGTAATATTAATTTCACTCAAAACCTCAGATTATATATGCCATATAACAGAAACATACACAGAAACAGAACATCAGGCAAAATGTGTTGCCTGTTTGTGACTGGGAAAAGCCGGATAAGTGGTAGAGACAAATGGTCAGAGCTGCAAGGGAAGGCTGGAGTATGTTGACTGAGGGAAACACGAGGAATAAATTTTTCTGATAGAAAATCGACTGGAAGAATGCTAGGAGTACTGAACAAATATTGAAAAAGGTATGTTCTTCCTTAAGAAAGCAGAACTTTGTCACTGCTGCTCCCAACTCAAGGGGTAGAGTTGGTTTTCTGGTGGAAATAACATGGGAGACCATGAGTATTGGCTCAAAATGGATGTGAGGCACATTTTTTGAGTTTGGATCAGAAGAGGCAAGAAGATATTACTTGTTTTGTCCTTAATGTTGCAGTGTGTTTGTCCTTCATTAAAAAATAAAATTAAATTACTGTGCTTTTTCTTCCTTCCAGCCTTCCATCCAGCAGCTCCACTGCAAATCAGATGCCATGTAGGGTAGGTACCTCTTCTTTCCAAATGCCTTGTTTAATCCCCTCCTTCCCTTCTGTTCAGTTTCTCTTACAGTACAATAAACTCCAGGCATTGTCCAGCAATTTGTGTGTATATGTTAGATCATCAACCTTATTTGTATCAATGATGACCTCTGGGGAGAATATATCACCACTTTTTCATCTCACTACAGCAGTGAAAGTGAGTAAAACACAGTTGTTTTGTCTTTGAGTGATGGATTTGATGAGGTGGTTATCTTGGTAATTAAAAGATCCCAACACCCTCCACCCCAAGAACTCTGAATGGCTTCTCCATTAATCACTAAAAGAGCACCATTGACTTACCATGTTTGTAAGAGACATGTCCCTAAAAAAGTCGATACAATTTTTTCCTAACTCAAAGAACATTTTATTTGGCAGTCTAATAGCTTTCACTCACAGATATTACAATAATAAACCGTGAGTGAAAAATACGGGCCTGCACATCTTAAATATATGACTGAATTTTATATGTTTACCAATATACTTTAAGTGTAAACCAGTAATGTTCAGGTCTTCAAAGGCCAGCAAGACTGGGCTAACCCAGCCTTCTGATTGATCCATCTGGGTGTTAAAACCTGGCGAGAGTTCACCTCTGATGGGGTTACCGGATGTCAGCCAAGCAGCAGTGCCCATGCCTGCCCTTAGTCCATGGCAGTAGTAGTGAGATATGACACTGACACAACCCTCTTACCCTGTAAATGTAGGCTTAGGAAAGGTTTTTCTCACATTTGAAACTGTTTATGAGGAACAGGGCCAATTATCTTGGGTCACTCAGAGGCAGATCATAAAGGCAATGCAAAAATCACTATATATCTGCTGTGACCGGTGTCTTATTTCACCCACATTTTGTGGAGCTGGGCTTTTGGAGGAGAGATTTCTGCACTATGGATATGAGTGATTCCAAAATTTTTGCCCTGCTCCGCTGCTGAGATTTGGTTTAATCCTTAGGTAACTATTCCAGTAAAAATACTAGATTTCATTGGTCCTTCAGCATCCCTTATACCTTGTCCAGCTTGAGCTGTGGGTTGTTGGGGGCAGGTTTATCCTTGATGAGACATTTGTAACAGAATGGCAAGGCTGTCCCTGGCTGTAACGGAAATGCAAGCCTTGTAAACAATAATAATGCCTGAACCTCTGTGCTAAAATCTGCCAACACCAGAATACTACCAAATCAGATCAGTAGGTCAGATCTTAATTGAGAAACAGAAATGCAGCAAAAAAATCTAAGCCCAGGCTCTGTTTTGAGATGCACAGGAGGGACACTTGCACACTGATATTCATCTCTCAAGAGTAAAGGCTGAAAAAGAAGGACCTAGTCACCCTAAGACACATGTACAGGAGAAAAGTCCAAGTTAGCAAAATCTGGTTTTGTTAATCATAATATTGATGAGTCTTCCACGGCCACAAGACGGTGTATGGCATACAAGCAGAAATTAGCCTCTCTTACTGTCATATCTATGGCATGGGACTCCTACCATGGCAGTCGTCATCAAAGGGCAAGAGTCAGATCTTCTTCCCAGGAGGAAGCCCACATGGGGTACCCACCAGTGAGCTTTTACTGCCAGCATTCATAATCAGCACCAACAACTGCAGACGACTTGTCTGCTGCCATTAGTCACTAAGGATTCAGAGCAAATATGTAAGGAGAATACAATTAAATAGGTGCAAGTGGAAGGTGGGATAAAATGCAACAGGGCTTTACCAAAGGTATATTTTGTGAAGCAAACCCAGAACCCTCTGTGAGCAGAGGAAGGTTCCCGAATAAGGTGAAGGCAGGAGATTCAGCATGACTAGACCTCAGTCAGTGTTTGGTACATGATTTCACAGAAAGCTGTTAGAGGTGACATGCTGCAGCAAGAAGTTGACTAAAAAGAGATGCCACAGAGGAAATGCTCCCTCACGGAAAGAAGTTCCAGAAGGATCAGGCATCACACCTATCTAAAGTGTAACAGGTCCATCCATGCACTAAATTAGGGACTGTACCAGTGACATTTCTTGATGGTGTGGCTGGGAGGAACAGCCAAGAGAAAGATCAGGATAGCCTGAAAAAGGATTTGCCTGAACTTGAGGACTGGAATAATGACAGAAATTCAAGCACCAAGCAACAAGAATATATATTTTTAGAATAAACAATAAACATATCCAGTTTTGAGGTGCATAACTGTGACTTACAGTGTAGGACCGAGTGGTGCATACTTGTGGGTCACCAAATGAGCATAACATAGTGAGAGGACTGGAGGAAGCGGCCTAAAGGTGAGACGGGAGATTCAGATTATAGAAAAAGATGTTTCACTATTAGGGTGGTCAGGCACTGAATAGCTGGAGGTGCTCAAGAAGTGTCCGGATGTGCCGCTGGGTGATGTGGTTTAGGGTTACAGTAGCAGTGCCAGGTGGACTGTCGGACTGGGTGATCTCAAATCGCGGTAACTCCATGATGGTCTTGGGAAAGATGGTGAGACGCCAAGGTGGCGGTTTTCACCTCTGAGTTATCATTACTATATCTTCTGCTCACTTCTTGGGTATATAAGGCATTTGGTGTTCCCCACAATCCAAAACTGACGCAAGGACGACTCAAGGGAGCCTTCTGGTCTCCACCAACTCCTCTCTCTGGATCCCCAGCCGAGGACGTCACTCAGCTTCTTAGCAAGTCCTTTTTCCCTTCCCCCCCTGCCGCCTCTCCAAACAAGTCTGTGGGCAGGCAGGCGAGGCAGGACAGGACAGCACACGACAGGACACGACAGGCCGGGCCCCTCAGGGACGCGCAGCCCGTACCGAGCCCGGCGCTCCTGGGCCGGCCCGCGCGCTGCCCCCGCC
>VXBB01003151.1:0-49292 GCA_013399915.1 Illadopsis cleaveri | reverse complement strand
ACATCGAGGCAGCTCAATTGCATATCAAAAGCCTCTTCGCATTTTCGTTTAGTAAGTTATTAGACTTTCAAACTGTTCTTGCTCCTTTTCTTCTCACTTTGCCCACACCCTCAACAATTGATTTGAAATTCTGGGGCGAGTGTCTCTGTGTACTTGCTTCGACACAAGTAATAAAGACAGCTTAGCGATAGAAAAGCCAGGAGCGTAAATAGCCATTATTTTCTATCAAAGGTTAATTAGTTATCATCTTTATATCTGCATATGTAAGTATAAGATGGGTAAAATTTTAAGGTGAAAGTGCGCAGCAGCTCTGGAAGGTACTGTTACACATTGCCCCAGCTTAAGAAGAATATCTCTTTAAAATGTGTTGACATTTAATTGACCTTTGAAAGTTCATTCTGTTAATCATACGCAAAGCACTAAAGCTATGGTTGACTGATCTGGTACTCGTACATTCAGCCGTGCTCAGCATATAAATTCTGCAGCATAATTGCTACTTATTGAGTAAGAGTTTCTTTTCTTCTCCGAAAATGAGAAAGTTTTGCTTCGCCTCCGGCTGGGTGCTACGGGTAGAGTTGTGAATCCAAATGCTTTCCTGCCATCAGTTGTTGTGGCGGGTGTGGCCTCCAGCCAGGCAAGAAATTCCTTTGCTGAAACTGTGGTTTTTTCCTTCCTGAGGCCGCACATAGGGCAAGGTAACCTTGAAGGTTACTTCTGTATCTACTTTGAGTCAAAACACAATAGGTCACTTTGCTTTTTTATGTTTTAAGCTCTTCTATATGCCAGCTGTTGGAATGGAGAAGGCTGAGTTTAAAAGGGTTGGTTGCAGAAGATAACTCCCCTCTCGCCCTCAAAAACTTGACTCTTGAAGTCAAACCTAATATACCCATGTTAATATGCATGCTACCTTTTTATGGCTGTTGTGCATAGCTTTCTTGTAACTCAAACTCATACAGATACAGGGAGTGGAAGCATTAATTAGGAGCTCATTGTCAAAAGAGCCAGGTAAAGATTAATTTTTACTGGGTTCACTTTCTGGATAGATTTCCTGATGAGGTTAATATAGTTGGTAATAGTTTTTGTGTGTTGAGACCTCTTGTGTCATATCATGAATTTGCAAGTCTGTCTGTTGCCTCACAAGAAATGAAGGAAATAGTGAATGTTAAATGCAGTGTCAGTGATTCCTAATATTGAATTAGGAATTAGCTCTTTGCTATTACCATTGAAATCTAATTAATAGTTCTTACTCTTAGTCATAAATCTACTTACAAAGTTAAAGACCTGGCATTGCTGTTGTAGTTTTCTAAGCTATTTTGTCAATGCTGCTTTTGTACTGAAATCCCCTTCGCCTAACTGTGAAGAGAGATGTGATGTTCAAGGTGCATTTACAGCCAGGTAACCACCCTGACACCTTGTTGGGTTAGGAGCTGTTAAAGCCCACAGAGGGAGGGGGTTGCCATCTGAGCAAGTATTTTTGTCATGGCTGTGCCCACCAGCACAGGAGTGCTTTGGATACTATAAAGTGATCCTGTGGTTGAGTTTTGTTTATTTTAGTAGAATAGATACAAGTACCACACCTGATTCATTTCACTGATTCTTTAGAAAGCTGAGTGAAGATAAATGTGCCAAGAGCATGTCTGTACTTTGTGTACAGTTGACAGAAGGAGGAGGCAAAACACCCAGGGTAGTTTAAGGGCTGGAGTGTGCAGATGCCTGATCTGCAGCTGCCCTGATGCCCGTAGCCCAGAGTTGGCACCAGTTTTGTCTGTGGGACTTGCAGAAGAAGGCCATGCAAGGTGTCCTCTGTCACCTCAGAGGACAACAGTCAGAGCCTCAGGGACCAGCAGGACATGTAGCGAGAGAGCTGCTCTGCAGCTTAGCTGTTATAGAGGCTTAAGTCTTGGGTCTAGCTAGGTGAAGGTGTCAATCCATTTGTTATTTGCAGTTGCAAATGCCCTGGAATGAGATACCTAAGCAGGGTCCCCCTTTGTAAAAGGCACATCTTACTGATTTGAAGGAGTGATTTGAATGTGGGGGCTCTCCTAGGTGGCAGCAGCTCCTGGACTGAGCCTCTCCTGTTGAAAGCAGTGGTCAAAGTATAGATGGCATCACCACATGGGCACAGGCATTCAAATGGGGGAGTGAAAGCCAAGTTTTGACTTGTGGCTAAGACAGGCCTAGAGGGGGATTTAAATCTGAACTCTTCTTGTCCTAGTGTTTGTATTGTACAGAAAGGTTTCTGGTGCAGCTAGTGTTTTCCCAAACTCCTTATTTTATTGTTGGGATAAGGCACAGGTCTTGAAGTTGCACATTCTTGCACTTCAGCAGTTGAGAAGTGACAGGGTGAGCAGGGGATTTGAGAACCACATGGTGGTTTGGATGTGCAGTATTGGTTCAATCAGTGTTACGAAGGCCTCAGTGTTGGTACAAGTACCCACTGGCAGGAAGCTGTATGCTCAGATGGTAGTAGCAGCCAAGAACGGATGTTTAAAGTTTTAATAATATCTAAAACCTTATCAGACACCTAAACCCTTGAGGGTTAAGAGGGAGAGTCTTATGAAGGTGATGGTTGATGTTCTTTCTATCTGCATTCCTAGATTACTCTGAGGAGAATAATGTGAAGTCATTCTCTGAAGATTATGGCATTGCCTGAAAGGAATGTAGCAGTGGGCCATAAATTAACAGGAACAGGAAAAGCTCATTCTCAACTCCAGTTTATTAACTCAGCCATTTGGATATGTAGTCCTTTGTACCAAAAACTTGTACTATATAAATGTATCTTTTACAATAGTAGCCTACCACAGCAAATAGATTTTTGTGCAGACAAGTTTCCCCTTCTAAGTTCAGGTGTGTAGAAAATAAGCTTTACATTATTCTGTAAGACTGCTTCTGTCTATGACACTTCATGTTGAATAAAACACATGATAATATGTTCTTGATCAGGGTTAGATCCACGGATGTTTTCCTCTCTAACCATTTGAAATTTTAGAAGTCTATGTTAGAGTGCATATGTAGACAGGGTTAGTTGCATTTTGACATACTCACCGGTCAAGGTGAGCCCAAGCCATCCTAATGTGACATGCCTGACATAATCCCAAGGGGATTAGTTGTTAAGACATTTGAAAAATAAAGTCAGGTCTTGCTTTAGTTTTTCCCAAGTGACACATGTTCTAAATTAAAGCATTTGCAGCAAGTTGATTATAAACTTTCTATGAGTCTAAGCAACTGAGAGCTGTTCTTGGAGCTGTCAAGAGATGTACTCATAGCTCTAGTTTTTAACTGACTACTAAATCTGTATTTATTCACTGAGGGTTGTCCTCACTATTGACCATCAGAAAAGTGGGGGTTTTTTAATAGAAAAAGGCTTCATATGCATCCTGTTTCTTTTTCTGTTCCTTTTCCATAATCTCTGGGCAGTTACTTCTGCTATCAGGAGTAAAATGCAGTTACACGACCTGTTTGCATCTGTGGAAAGCTGTGTGGGGGCAGCATTTAGAGTAACTCTTTGTGATTTATACTACAAACTTTGGGGTGAAGGTGAGGAAGAAGGATAATTCTAAGTTCCCAATGCCTGAAGTTAATCAGTAGGGGTTTCTTCTGACTTTGTGCCCTCCTCCTACCTGTCATTTCTCACATGCAGCTCTATTTCAGCTGTTCCGGAAGGGCTCACTCTGCCTTCTCCTCTTGCAGAACTTTGTAGTGTGTGCACTCTTTGGCATGTCAATGTTGATTGCTGTGTAGTAGTTTTTTGAGCACTTTGGAGCTTCCCCAGTGTGTTAGCTAGGGCATTTATGCTGGTAAGCCCTCTCTTCTCTTGCTTCACTGGTCAGTCTGATGCTTTCTCCTGGCTTTGTAGATCTAAATTGTGCCTCTCTTTTAACTTGGCGGGCATTTTTTGTCATGTGCTTATTAGTCTCTTGTAACTCTGCTTCTGAAAAGTTGGGAGGAAAGACCTTTTCACGGTGATGAGGATACAGGTTAACATTAACAAGATTAATGTTCATGGCCCTGTCAGTATGATGTCAGCATTTTATCTGATAGGTCAGAATGTTTGATTTCAAACTGTGGGAACAAGCAAGTGTGTAACTACTGATGTTCAGCCTCATTCTGTTCCCTCATTTCATAAGCCTGGTCACACCCAAGAAAAGGGGAGGCTGTTGGAAATAAATGAAGAATGGGACTTGAGTAGGTGTATTGCCCCAGTCGGTATGTGTGCAAAGGTTAGTGCATTTGCTGCACATGAACTCTGGTTTTGTTNCGTGCCCGGCGGGCCCCGCGCAGCCGGTGGGGGTCAGGCAGCCCCCGCGTATGGAAACTTTTTAGGAACTTGGAAGGTTGTTCGCCCTGGTTGTCTCCCTGTCTGGGGAGAGCCGTCGCCGTGCGCTGCCCCTCGGCACCTGGCCCAAAACCTGGCGGGACTGTCAGGGGCCAGAGCGGGAACCTCCTAAAAAAACTCTATCTAAAATTGCGTGGAATTACAATCCTACCTGTGGAGAGATGCCGGCACCGCTGCCCTTGTGAAAGGAAAACTCTCCAACCCGTTTTCTTCTGGCGTCTGCACAGAGTGCGGCTCTTTGCTGGTTTTTCTCAACTCTCAAATTATTCTTTAGCTCTGGTCTTGAATAAATACTGCTCATGTTAGAATGATTGTGGTACTGTTGAGGGGCCTTGGTCGGGATTTTGTTCCTTTTAGTTTGTACTGAGATCGAGACTTTGTATTTTTGGGATTTTTTTTTTTTTTTAACTTTTAAACTAACTGATGATTTGAGCATCCGGTTTGAGGGGTAACTTAAATGAATTGTACTAAGCATTCAGCTTTTCGGCGTTTGTTTTAAGATGTCCTGAGCTAGTTAGCTGAAGTTTGAATNTCTTTAAATGTTGCTGTTGTGTTTTTCTTGTGTAGTGCTATGAATAAACAAGCATTTTCTAAATTACTTTAGAACATGCTGTTCTTAATAAAGTTGCTTTCTGCACACTTTTAATAGATGTTTTGCTTCATGTAGTACCCAGTAGTTCTCTTTCATCTAGAACTAATTTCTGGTAATGTTCAAATACCTTTGGGTCAAGAGTAATCAAAGCATTGCACAACCTCATGGGTAAGGATGTGTAAACTGAAGCCTTGCAGACTCTTCTGCAACATCTGGGGCTTTTGCAGTTCAGTGTGGAGCACATTAAGTTGCAATAGTGTTGTGGTCAAAGGCTGTATTTGTTTTGATCTGCTGGAGATGAAGGACTAACATTATGATTGTGTTAATTATTTTGAGAATTTTTATGTCCCAGTTTTGTGTTTGAGCTCTAAATAAGGAAAGGAGTGATGGGAAGCAGAAACATTCCCTGTATTTGCAGGGAATCTGGGATGGGTGCAGTGTCCTACCTATAGGCAAGCAGAAATGATTCCTGCATTAACAACCTGACCCTGAAATTGGGAATATGAGGGTAAACTTGCAGCATGTGAGATGTGAGTCACTGGGCTGGGTCAGAGTTAAAGTCCCTACTTTTCTCAAGAGTACAGAAGGGTATAAAATAGTTCCCCAGGGGTGTGACTTCAGCATGAATTACATGTCCTGAATAAAAGAAACAAGAAATGTGAGTTAGGAGACAGTTTGCAAAATGCAGGATGAAAGTGTTCTAGAAGTTCTTGGAGGATGTTGGGGCGAAATTTTGTGTTTGAACATGGTTCTGGTCAGCCCAACATAAGTCTGCTCCTGTGTGCAGGGATCTCAGGTATTTGCTGCAACTGTAATGTGTCCCCTGTGCCAGAGGCTTATCACTGCAGCTGTATTTTACCTTTGAAGTGGACAGTGCAACTGAATGAGTTGTAAATGCTGTAGGTATTTTGTTCACACTGTCAAAGCTAAGTAAATGTTCTTTACTAAGCTTGAGATCTGTTATGTTGTGCTCCCCTGGACAATGCTACTCCCATAAAACTAGCATTGGAGACTGTGTTCTGGTCTAATATATGCTCTTTATTCTTGTGCCGACCCAGTGTATGGTCTTTGTATTTATCTGACATGGGAAGCCACAAACTTAATGGTTCTGCACTGGGAAGTGATGCAGCACTGTATAGTTAGGCAGTTTCAGGCCAGACGCTGCACCGCTTGTGAAACAGCAACTGGCACTTGGCTCTGCCAACAAGGAGAGAGAAATGCTTTGAACCACCTGGGTGTCGCCCACTTCTGCCAGCTGATACCAAAGAACAGTTGAAGCTGTTGCATCTGCCTTTCTGGCCACTACTTAAGGTTTGCAGGCTTCAGAGCGATTCCCTCATGACATTGAAATGGAGAGGACTAAACAACACTGTACTGTTCACTGATGCTATAGCAGGGCATAGATAGTGCTCATACTCCTCTTTAGCTTTCACTTGTTGCTGCAGCTGGTTGGTGATGTGTTTATCAAAGACATCTTTGTTTCATGTGGCACATTCAGAATGGGTTCAGGTACCTTCAAAAGGTGTCAGGAGTGCAAATTGATAAATAATATGTTTTGAGTATATACATTTCAGTTAATAAGTGCTATGCCCTGCACTTCTTTTGCTTTTGTTGTGTGCTCATAACTTAAGATTTCAGAACTGTCATGTGTGTATTCTCCCTCTGCCTCAGGTTGGTTTACTTTAGTTCTCCTTATTTTGTTTTTTCTGTGCTCTTCTTAATCTCTATTTCTTTGGGTTTTGCCTAATACTGTAATTCTGTCTTGTGTATCTGTTCGTTCATCCATTTTCACAGGAGTTCTCTATGTCCTTTTTCCTCTAGAATGATTGTGTGAATAAATTTTTCTCCATCTTAAAGGCTCTGGGGATTTTGCTTTTCTGAAATGATGTTAAATCTGAGATTGATTATGTGGTTGGTTGTGTAATCTGTACGTTTCTTAATATAATAAATGAGAAGTCATTATGCCTACCTCTGGTGGGAAATTTAAATTCTTCAGTCTTGTTTCTGAATACTTAATGCTGCCTTAGCAGTTAACCTTTATCTACACAGATTGAGAGACAGCTGCATTCAGGAGTAACGTGTCACTTTAAACACATTCTGAGTTTTAAATGACGGTAGCAGAAAAGGACACAGTTGTAATAATGGTCGTTAAAAGCTATCTGACTTCTTGCAGACAGTCCTAATAATGAGAACTATGTGATCTGAACTGCTGAACTTCTGGAATTACAATAACTTCTGTTCATGTATGTGATACAGATTCCTGGAAATCTGAGGAGCAGTCTTTGGCGGACGAAGAATGTAATTCTCCCCGGAGGTGTGGGTATATCTTATGAAGGGGACTGAAGTCGGATCTGCTGATATCCAAGACGTAAGTTCTTGGGCTTTTTTCACCAGATATATTGCTAGTGAGGTGCACTGTAGTATTCATTCACTTGGGTGGATTAGAAGCTGATTAAAGTCTTTAATGATTAGACATTGAGGAGAGAATTTTGGTAAGAGGCTCAAGAAAACTAGGCACTACACGTTGTTCATGATTTTACCATGAGTTTTGATATCTTGTTCCCAAGTGTTGGGATGCTTTGTGTCTCGTTTGGTGCATAATTTCAACTGCTTGTCTGCAACTGCCTGCTTAGTGCAGGGGGAGCCTGCTGCTTCAGGCATTTTAGAACTAAAATGCAGTTGGGAGAATTGGATTCATCTGCAACAGTTGGAGATACTCATGCTGTATCATAACAGCTGTGAACTTGAGTTCATATAAGTAATGTGTGCTTAATCTTCCTGTGCTGTCAGTGACAGGAAGAGGAGGAATAATATTTTCCCATATTTAAAGATGATCTTAAAGGTTTTGACAAGCAAATTTGAAAATGTAAACTATAAAGGAACTTAGAAAATAATTGCCATGAGTTAAGTTTTTGCAAATTCTATATAGCTTTTAATTTGCATTTTCATCTGTTGATATTCCAGTGTTAATGTCATATGATTACAACTAATTTACCTGTCTGAGTTACCCTAGCACCTCATCTATATGGAAGGTAACAGAAAAGGTAGAGGCCCTATCTAGGAGCACTTGACCAGTTTTGGTTTAGTTGCTTTGTTTGTTTTTGTAGTTCTTTCTTTATCACCAATAATCCTTTCATCTGACTTAGAAATTTCAGGGGAATGAGAGAAAAACAGTGGAAAGCTTTTTTTTTCACAGAACAGGGCTTAAGTGCTACCAGTTTGCCCCTTTCTCCTTCTGGAACATGAACTATAAATTCAAGAAAACGTTGAAAAGTTGAAATGTTGTTCCTTTTGTCTTACCTGTATTTTACCTGTTCAGATATGTTCCACGTTATCAAGATCAGCCTGTATCAAGCGCTGTTGATTGCTCTTTGAGTCTTGGACACTTTCTTACTAAACACCACTTCCTTACTAAAGACTTTACAAATATCAGAGTGGTAAAGACAACTCATTGCCTTCTTCTGTGTAACAGTCTATGTTGTGTGACAAAGTGCCTCACAGTTTTAGATTGACCTTTCTTTGACTTCCATACAGATAATCTGTTTGTGTTTTTAAAATGGAAAGGTAGCCCTCTATGGAGTGGGATTGCATATCCTTGCTGATATAATGTCCTTCATCCAATTAATTCCATTTTATAACCTTCCTATATTTTCCCCCTTTAAGGTGTAGATATTAGGCCAGTGTATTTACAAATGGGATTATAATTTTAGTGTCATGAGTAGGTGTAATTAGGCTGAAATACTTCATTCTGCAATCAGTGTTTTGCGTTTGAGGGTTTTTTGTTTTGTTTTGTGGGATTTTTGGGGCTTTTTTTGGTTACTATCTATGCATATTGTTTTACAAGGTGATTTAAGTTATTTCTTAGCTGTCTTGTGATAAAGAAGATGGAACTTGCCAGGAAAGGAACTCTTTTCCTTTTTTCCCAAAGTATTGTTATAGTAAATAGATTTTCTTACTGTCCTGTTCCTCAGTAGATCTCACACAGGAAGGGCCATTACCTCCTCATATTGCCAACTTTGTGAAAAGTTGGGGACCTTATTGAGAATTTCACAGTGTGTCATGATAGCTCTCCTAAGGAGAGGGTGAGTGGATCCTGTGACTCTGGTGTGGTATATAGATGCCAAGTGCTAGGAATTTCTGGAATGTAGAGTTGTGCAGCACTGATAAAGTTTGCTTTGTTTCCTTAGTGACTTGACCCATTGAGAAAATGTGATTCCCTAGGAAGCTTTAGTAGTTCAAAGTTTATATTGAATAAAGGGAAAAGCCCTAGCATAATTCTGCTTGTTTTCACCTGCTGCCTGAAAGATTAATTTTCTTAACCTTAGTATAGAAAATATAACCCTGAGTTTTGAAAGTGATTTATAGAGATCCTTCACACTTATCAGTTTGAGTAAATGCACCACAGGCTTCTGTGTTCCAGCTACAGTCTTTTCATAACCTACTTGGTTTACAGTGTGGTAATTTCATTTGGGGGTAAGAAACTTTCAAGGAAAAACACCTTATAATTAGAGTGACATAATCACTCTGCTTGCCTGCTGCGGTTTCATATGACTTCAGAAAAATAGTTGAGTGATTAATCTTTACTTTTCCCTGTAATTAACTTAATAAGGAAATGGGGGATAGAACAGAAAAACCCAGAAGAACTGTACAACCGAGATGTTGTTATGCCAAATCTTTTTGGCTTTTTTGTTTGGTGAGAAATGCCATTCTGCCAACTCTACATGAAGAGTAGCAGCAACTGATTAGCTCAGATAATTTGTAGAAATCTTGAATTTTATTGAAGCCTTTGCAGAACTTGCTGTACAACTTCTTCCCTCTTCCCCACAGTCCCCTGTGGGCTGGGTGGTGGGGTTTTTTCCATGGTTTTATTTAGAAGCAAATATTGCATAAGCTAACTTCTAGTACAGTATAATTTCCTTGCACCCACTTTTCTGAGGGGAAGGAAGCCATCCCAGACACTTTAGTGAAATATCCTTTGGAGGGTTTTGGTTCTATTTTTGTGCTGGTTGCTATTTTTAGTTGCTATGCTGATAAGTGAACTTTGTTGTAGAGTAATGCAGTTTTTATATGAATATGACAGGATTGATCAAGTCTCTTGGAGAACAAAAATAAATACAACAGTGGAAGCAAATTGCTCTTTTTGTTCGTCTTTATTTAATCCTTACTGGGTGTAAAACAGACAACATAATACCAGAATTGTAATGCTTGAATAGAAATTATGCCTAGCTGTTTGCAAATGTTCCTCTGGAAGTTGTACATTATTTCATTAGTAAATATTATAAAAACAGTCCAATGTACATCTGCAGGCAGCAACACAGCAACAGAAGTTGTAGTGATCTTAACTAACCTGCTTGGAGGCTTCTGCATGCTAATAATATAAAATAAACAGCTAAGGAATGTGTGTTGCTGTTGACAGTGAGCGACTGTAAACATCCTCGACTGGAAGCTGTGAAGCAGCAGATGGGGCTTTCAGTCGGATGTTTGCAGCTGCCAACTGCCACAGACGTCAAGAAATGTTTGACACCTAAAACATAGCTGTCTGTTTAAAACTTTTATTTCATTTATCACAGGCATACGAATTAGGAATCAGGCCAAACTTTTCTACATACTGCTTAATCTTTCTTGTAATGTCTGTGTCTTAATGTCTAGGAATCATCTAGTCTCTGTTAGGAAGAATCGAAAATGGAAACAGGTTATATTTTTAACTACAAACTCAGTTTTAAGTTTTCAGAGTTGCTTGTTTTTACAGGTTGCTTGGCTTTGTTTTTAGACTCTGCTGGAAAGCTTTCACAAGATTATTTCACATCTTTATCATCTCTCCAGTGGTTCACTTAGAATTTGAAATCCTAAGCCTTGTAGAAAATAATCACTTGAAGGACTTCTGGAAAATAGAAATTCACCAGTAAGCAAAACTGGGGTGAAAGGGAGGGAGGGATGTATTAAAAAAATATTTTTCCTGAAAGAGGCCCAACACTGAAAAATGATGGGAAGGTCAGGGAGATTTCATGTGTCTGAGTTTACCCCTGATGTATCATAGCATCTCTGCTGTTTGAGGTTCAGTGATCTTCCCCTTCACCCCCCACTTGCAACAGAAAAAAAAAAAAAAAAAGAAAAATGAGGAAGTGCTAAAAGTTGATTCATACTTTTCATACTTTTCTAGAAGTCAATTGAGGCAATTTCAAGATTCCAGTCCTGCCAACTAATTATATGTGTGGGTGGACCCTGTTGCTAAAATAACGACCATTAAGACATAGAGAACAATTTATGTGATTGGGACACTACTTAAGGGTGATTGCTGTCATGCCAGAAAAAGAGCAGTGAGGTTGTAGCACATAACTGATTTAAGTTGATACTGAAAGCACTAGTGAATTCCTTCTTGAGAGAATGTAGAGAAGATATGCATTTGCATGGTACGTGTGTTAAGTATCTATGCTTTTGATAAAGTGAATTGTGTTAATTGTTTTTTTCTTGTTGTCAGTATCCTTTTATCTCAAATATGTTTGTGTACATGTTTGTATAAAAGTATGAGGGGACATAATCTAAACATGAGTCTGTCCCTTTACATTTCAGGTAAGATACAGATACCCTAAGACTTTCCAGACTTTGTGACTTTTTTGTAAAGGAGTTAATGTCCCGGTCAGAGTTCTTACAAAATATTTTTGTCATATAGATAGATAAAACAGTGTCTGCAATGTCAAAACCCCCATATTTTATATTTGAGAAACTTCACTAATCTATGTTTTGCAAATAGCATTCAGTGAAGATTCATGTACTTGTCAGGTTCAAATTATTATTGTATTTCAGTAACGCTTAAAGGTCCTGTTAGGATTAGCACTGTACATCATCTTGCACTCTTCTTGTTCTTAGTAAGGTATGAAGTCTCCCATAAAGGATTTATAGTCTGATTCAAGACAAGTGGCATCAAAGTGGAATTTAAATGATGTGGGCATGGATCACATGAGAAAACTGAGAGGAGTAGGGCAGAGGGTTGGGCCCTCCCCATTTTTAGTGGCTTTGAGTTGCTTGCTAATTAAAATGTAGGAAGACAGAAGATGTATCTTCTTAACCAGTTATTTATTTGGCTGTAAATATCTTGGAAGATGATGGTTTAGTTGGATAGTATATGGATTTGAAATTAGGGGAGACACGGATGAAACTGTGATTTCAGGTTGATGATTTTTTTCTCTGCAGATGGAGCAGGTGAAATGGGCAGAGGTTTCCCAAAGCCTTCTCTTGCAGTCCTGAGGCTCTGAAAAGCTTGTAGTGAACTCAGAAAAAGAAAATTCAGCAAATACAGCATTTGACTTAATTGCAAATTTAATTCAGAGCCAAGGTAGTTGTTTAGGGTATGGCTTGCATGGGTTGTAGAAATAGCTAAATTTTTGGTATTTATGGTGGAAGAAAAATGGGAATTACGGGCAACAGTCAGGTTACATTTGTGAATGATAGAGGTGGGTGTTACAGCTGACAAAGTAGAACAGTAATGAACAGAGATGTGGTTTAACAAATAACAAGTGCTTAGAGGAGTTTTTCTGGGCTTAAAACTGGCTTTATTGACAACCACGAGAACTTTCTAAGTGAACTTGTAATGAAATTTATGAGACTTGGATGCACTTGAGAAATGCCATCTAGGCAGAAGATTCTTGACATAATCTCCTCATCTGGAAAGCTTCACAGTAGTTTTGAAGAGGATTGAGCAATAGGAAAAGACTTGCATAGGCAGAGTATTTAATATCAAAAGCATTAAGTACCTCCTGTGAAGATTTACATATTGACAATATTTGTGCTTTGGCAGGAAATTCTTTCAATACCCATTCTATTACTCTTCTTCCTGAATTACGTACTGTCTCAAAGTTCAGCATGTTTCCTCTCCTCTTGGAGAGTGTAGTAATATGTGGGGACTGTTTTCTTCAGCCTCTAATCACACTACATGCACATGAGTTCTCTTCGTAAAAAGCAGCTTCAAACACGGAACCTGCTCTTCTGCCAACTACCCCTTAAAAACTGCTAGGGCTAAACGACAGAAGAATTTATGGTGGTTTGAGCCTGGCTGGATGCCAGGCACCCATGAAAGCCACTCTATCACTGACTTCCACAACTGGACGGGGAAAGAAAATAAAACAAAAGGTTCATGAGTTGAAATAAGGACAGAAAGAGATCACTCACCAAATATCATCATGGGCAAAACAGACTAGACTTGGGGATATTAATTGAATTTATTACCATTCAAAATTAGAGCAGAATAATGAGAAGTAAAACAAAGCTTAAAAACACTTTTTCCCCACTTCTCCATCCTTCCCAGGCTCTGCCTCCTCCCACAGTGGCAAAGGGAGATGGAGAATGGTGGCTAGGATCAGTCTGTGATGACAGATTGTTCTTCATGGTGATCAGGGAGAGGAGTGTTTCCCCTGCTAAAGCATGGGATCCCTCTCCATGGGTCTGTTGGTCCCTGCCAGGACCCTGTTCCAGCATAGACTTCCAGCAGGGTTACAGCATCTTTTGGGCTTCTACCTGCTCAGGTGTGGGTCTTCTCCATGGGCTGCAGGTGGATCTCTGCATCCCCACAGAGTGCAGGGGAATCTCTGCTCCCGTGCCTGGAGCACCTCCTCCCTCTCCTTCTCCACTTACCTTGGTGTTTGCCTAGTGTTCCTCTCACATATTCTCACTCCTCTCAGAGCCAAATTATTTTTGCACAATAACTTCTTTTCATTCTTAAATATGTTATCATGGGAGACTACTGCCTTTTCAGATTGGCTCAGTCGTGGCCAGCAGTGCGTCCGTCGCACAGCTGGCTGTCATTGGCTCTGCCAGACATGGGGAAAGCCTCTGGCAGCTTCTCACAGAAGCCACCCTTGTAGTCTTCACTGCTACCAAAACCGGGCCGTGCAAACCCAATACAAGAAAGGTAGAGCAGTGGCCCTTATTTTCTGTCTGAAATAGCAGCTGGCTGCTGGCTTTGTCTTACCTTAAATATTGGTGTATGTTGTTTTACTTGGTACTTGTTGAGGTCACCATCTCCGTGAAGAGACAGGGTGTTGTTTTCAGACCCTGCCTTTCAGATTTGGATAGGTCAAGTCAGGCCCTCTTCACACATCTACGGACTTAAAAATGTATTCTTAAAAATCTTCTTCGCTCCCCAGCCCTGTTTTAAAGAAAAGAACAGGTCTTGTCTGAGGGTTTTTGGTTTTGACTCTGCAGAAGTTGTATCTGCCAACCAAGAAGGAGGGAAGTAAAAGAGGAAAGTCAACCAGTGCTATTTACATCTGCATGCTGTTCATGGAAATCATCTTTAAAATGACTGGGCAACTGTTGGAAACAGCCCAATCCATCTGCCTACATGTGCACTTGTTATGAAGAAAATACAGGTGATGATGTGAATGGAAAGCTTTCAGTACTAAGCTGTTGTTTCTACTCAAGCTGCACTCAAAACTGTATATTGTTCAGATATGTGCTTCAGCTCTTCACTTGAAAAGTGAGTGTTTAATGGCCCTATTTCTTGAGGAGTTCTTTTTGTTAATTATATGTGAAGTAAGCATTAAACAATGTGCTTCTGTTGTTTAGAAACAGAATAAAAGAAGACTAACTAATCCTGTATCACTAAAAAAATCTGAATTAGAAAGGATGATTCTTTTGCATTGAAGTGCATTGAGTTGAATTTGGCATATAACTTTTTTCCCTTTAAGCAGTAATTTGTAGACCTAGATGCATGAACACCATTTTTTTTTCTATTGACAGATACAGGCTGTTTTGGTTTTTCCCTAAAGTTTCAAATAGTTATTATGGAACAAATAAATGAACAAAGAATATGGGAAGGAAGCCACGTGCCATGCAGTGACATAGTGTTTTTCCAGATGATAGCTTGAGGCATCTTTTTAGCTGTGGATGTCAACGTAGCTGCTTTTATTTAACAATACATCTCTTAATTTAATATGGATAGCCAGCATTTTCCTCCAATTCAGGCTTCCTGTTATTGGCACTTGGATTTTTCTTGTGGATAAATTGGAAATATTTTCTGTAACTTTGTCTTGTGTTGCTGAAGTATTTTTTCTTCCCCCCTTCCTTGTACATCCTTTGATTAAATACATACCTCCTTTCATAGTGCAGAGTGTAGAAAATTAATTCAAGAACTTCTGCCTGTAGCATGGCAAGACTATCAGTGGAAGAGAGGGATATTGCTCAGGGCAGTTTTTTGCAATCTCCTTTGGGCATCCAGGTGTATTTCAGTCAGTAGTAGGTCTTTGAGTATCGACCTGGAGGAGCTCTGAGCCATTCTGTCTTCTTCATTGCACTCCTTTTGTAACTCTCCTTGTGCAAGGACAGAGGACTTGCTTTTAGCTCTCCAGGATGCTGTGCAGGGATCTCTTGTCTTTCACCATATCACTCATCTCTTTGCCTTTCCTTGACTCACCTTTATTTGTTAGGTGCAACTTAAACTGCTTGCTTTTATCTTCATCATGGCCTGTACATGAAGTAACTTACATCCAGTTGTTCTATAATGCTATTATTTTTTGTTATGGACCTGAACTTTTTCAATCCTTTTCAAACCTTTTTCCTTGGTCTCAGAAATAAAAGGTTAATCAGTCAACAACCTTTTCAACTACTTTATTGTAGTAAAAGCTTTGGGAAGAGTTTGTGAACTCTGCTGAAGGCCATCAGCTTTTAAGAGATGATCTTACAGTAATGTTTATAGTACTCTTTTTTCCTCTTGCCCTCCTCACCTTCTGTATACTTGGAGAATAGGATTAATATTTTGATATTGCGGTGTTGACTTTGCAGAGTTGATAGCCGCATTTCTGATGTGTGCTGCTGTTTCTGGGGAAGCTGTCTGCTTTGTTCTGTGCAGAACAGTGAAAACATTTTACTTCCTCCAGAAAGATTGTCACCATTCTGCACAAAAACTTGTATATCCTTAATGTTCCTTTATATATATATTTATATATGTATGCTTGAAACTGATTGTATTAAGAAGTTCCACTATACAAGGCTGATATACTCTGCCTTGTATTTTTATTAGTGTGTGTGTACATACGTGTATACACACATACACACACCTATATCAGGGAAGGAGAAGAAAGAGGCAAAGGAAGCTGTGCAAATAGCTTGGGTTTTTTTCTGCCCATTGCCTAGGTGTGCATGCTGGTCAGAGTAAACCAGCCTTGTGTTCTAGAATTTCTTAATACAATTAGTTTCTAGCATTCTGCCTGTAGTTGATGACATTAGTCAATGGAGTAAGTGCTTATCTGAAGCTTTTCCTCAGTAATTAGTGGTTTAAAAAAATAAAGCATCTGAATACTTAGTCTGCCTGCTTTAAGTACAAATGCTGCTGTTCCTTTAGAGCAAGGATCTTGTTAGTGTGTCAGCAATTTAATTTATGGAGGCTAGAATGATCTGTGAAGTTCGTCTGTTTTGATTGTTAAAAGCTATGTAATCTTAAAGCCTTTCTAGATATCCGATGGGATTCTGGGATTCATAGCAGTGATTAATTTTCTAACTATAAATGTTCCTAATCAACATCCTGAAATATTTTCAAAACATACAGAGGGGTTTTTGACAGCTTAAACTAAACAGTGATGAAATGGCAGAAAGCCTATGTGAGACACATTTACTTGCTATCTCCTTGAAATCATACCTGCTCTGAGGGGTTGTGGTCTTTTGTTTGAGTAGTGATGTCCCTTAAGACACTCCAGCCAGTAATTGGAGCTTCTATGTAATGCATGGAAAACAGTGAAAGCAAGGAAACTGGCTTAGGTCCTAGATTTACAGGGCAAAGGCAAGACCCAATTAGGAACAGAGGGAAAAGCATATAAAGCAGCACTCAGAGTGCTCTGCAGAGTTGGCACAATGTCCTGTCTGCTAAACCTTCTCCAGCTCTTCCTGGAGAAACTTGCATGTACAGAAGAATCTTCAGAAATACTTGAAAGACACAGGTCAGACTTACTTGAAATGGCTGTATTTTTTCTGCAGAGCTTGTTAGATGAGGCTCAGGGCCTTGACCCTGCAGATGTAAAGTTCTGAGCAAAGGTGGAAGCAGTTGACAGGTCAATAATACAGGTACCTGTGAATCAGTGAAATACCTCAGAAATGTTTATTT
The DNA here is from genome assembly GCA_013399915.1 of Illadopsis cleaveri. Classification (NCBI taxonomy): domain Eukaryota; kingdom Metazoa; phylum Chordata; class Aves; order Passeriformes; family Timaliidae; genus Illadopsis; species Illadopsis cleaveri. The sequence goes on along the minus strand of VXBB01003151.1, from coordinate 32,273 downwards.
TATGAAAGCACAAGCTTCTTCACAAAGAAACTAATAGCAATTATTAACATTCTGAAAATAGATATGGTCATGTCTTAAGGTGGAAATCCACTGAAAATGTAATTTCTCTGTCCTGTGGTGTGTTAGTGGGGTTATTGTTACCTTTGAATATGCTGTGGGATTCTAATTGTTATCATAGGAAATACCTATGATAAGCATTCATATTGCTGAACTTACTGTAGCTGTGCTTTAGTTAAATGCATCTGAGCTGCACTATTCTAGGCTTACATTAATGAATAAGGAGAGGCCCTTTTACATGAAAATTTTATATGTTTTATTTTAAATACGTATTTAGGAATAGGATGAGTTGTCCCCAGTTGCCCTGCTCATTTCTCTCCTTTAACTTCAAAGTCAGTCTAGGATAACTACCTCAGGTGTACATACCTTTGTTTGTAGAAGTCCGTTTGTAGTCAGATGAATTCAATATTTTTTCCTCAAAGGAAGAAATTCAAAAGATAGAAAGTTTTTGAACAACACAAGGGGAAAGATGAAATATGAACTGAAAAAGTGTAGCACTTTTGAATGGCTTACAAAAATCTTACTAGTCGTGAAAGAATCCACAATCAAGGGAGAGAGCAAAGATAAAATGTCTGAGAATAGAGGTGGAAATGGTGCTTAAAAATATTCTTTCCCTTCCTCCTGCCACAAGAAATCCCTAAATAGATGTCTGTCAGCTTTTATTCCATGAATATAAATTAGCAGATAATGAAGCAATGTATAAAATTAGTAAGAAAATGTCATGGATGGAGGGAGGACAGCTGGACAGGCAGAGAAAGAAAGAACGATTTTTATTAGTCACAAAAGGATTTTAATGTTGATACTCATGATCAGGTAGAAGTCAAAATTATATAGTGCTTAAAGACAATACACTATAGAGTTGTCAGGCTTGTGATTAAAAAGCTGGGGCGTAGTCAGATACAAATGTTGATGGCATTCTTTCAACTTTAGCAAGCCAGGAGGGTGTTTAACAAGTGCTATTATAATAGGACATAGCCTAGAAGATGCCAATAACTTGTACCAAGGAATTGGAAAGGAGTAATATGAAAACCTCTGTGGTTTCCTAATCTGAAATTAGTGTACTTCAGATTACTGGTGGAAACTAAATTGCGCCAGGGCTTAACTGGGTGAGTAGAGTTTACAACTATAGACGGTCAGCCTGACATGGTTTTGGACAGAAATACTGAAATAGGACTATGACCAAAGTAGGTAAATTCAGTAGATCCTACCAGGGAATGCAACTCATTTGTTACATTACCTTTTTATGCAGATTGATGGCCTCCTCCAGACACTAGCCTTTGTGATATATTCCACAGTACTGGATTTGGCAGGCCAAACGTCCTGATGAAAAAAATTGATAAAAAATTCCTGATAGAAAAAATTGAAATAATAGAAAGTCTAGATATGATGTATCTGGTGAACAGATTTAAAACTATTGATGAAGAATCATCACTGAGTGTTATGTTTCCCTGGGGTGGAGAGTGGTAGGCTTTGATTCTTCATTTTCTCTTGATTTGTTTTTTCAAACAAAAAATCAAGAGAAAATAGATTTTCTAGAGAAATCCTCAGGTATCCTGTTAGCTCGCAAGTGAATGAAATATTGGAAGGGTACAATGAAAATGGGAACAGGTCATTATGGTAGGTTGCTTGTATCTCTTGGGAAGCAAGGTGGTACCGTTTACCTTGAATGCAACCAAATTATATACATGTACACCTTTAGAAACCAGAAATGTAGGGTGTGTTTACACATCCTCCAGGCTGAATTTATAACAGTGAGGAGTTAGAAAAGTGACAGTATGTAAGCCTTAGTAGTATTTTGTACTTTTTTCAAGGTGGTATGTGCTTTGATGATAGGTGGACCATGGCTACGACCTAGTACATAGCTTCTGTGTTGGAAAAGGGAAGGCAAAGTTGCTGTCTATTGCAAGGCAGTGGGCAGTGTCAGGAGATGGGGGAATAGAGGGAGGCATGAAGAATAAATGTCTGCCTTAGTGGGGAAAAAAAACCTGAAAACAGGGAATGGTCAAGCATGGGAGAAACAGTACCAAAAGCTTGAAAACAAGTGCTCCAGATAACATTTTTGAAATACTTAAATATTTTCAGTCCATTTTTTGTGTTGAGCAGTAGAGCATGACTCTGTCAGGCAAAATATCACCAGTGTACCTCTGATGCATCTGATCAAAAGCATTCCTGCATGCCTCACTGACAGGGTGGAAGCAGAGCACTGACCGGCTCTGTGGGGAGTGAGGGTGTGGACAACAGCATGAGAGGGATCAGCCTTTAACTTAAGGTGTCCTAAAGAGATGTACCTTTGTGTTTGAGAGAGAGAGACTGGATGCTTACGTCTTCTGGAAATCAAGCCCTCAGAGGATTCATCTCCATGCAGTCAGCAAAGAATGCTGATGGGGGTTTTTTTCGTCAAACATGATTGTGCTGTTTTGACCCCTAAAGAGGATCATCAGCGTCATCTTACAGCTTGTATTGGATGGTATTTTTGAGAGGGATAGAACTTGGCTAAAGCAGCACACTAAAAGTGCCATTTGAGAGTTCAGAGAGTTGGCTTGTCTCAGACCTGAAGTAGCTGCACTATGGGTTACTTCTAACACTGAGCATGCTCTGTCTCTCTGAGCTGAGGTTAACTGATCAAGTTCCTAAGTTAGTCAGTCTCTGATTCATCTTTTAAATGTTCCAGGTCTTCAAAGTAAGCCAAATTCTCTACAGCAACAAATAGTTCCACTTCTCTGAGCATACTGAACAAGTAAATAAGTCCAGCAAAATCTAAATGCAGTTTGGCAAGACAGGATAATGCTGGAAACACTTGCCAAAACTGACTTGGCAAAAGCTCTTCTGTTTTCAGTAGATTTGGAATAGAATCTGACAAGATCTCAGCTCTCTCTCCATGGGAACTATATGATTCTTAAATATTCTTATTATTGGGTGGATTGTGTGTAAGGAATGTAGGTATAGAAGCATGGGATGCCTTTCTTGCACAGTATCCCTTATCTCTAAGATGTGAGAAATGGGTTAAAGTTACATTAGCAGAATCATTCTGATGCTTGTTAAATAAATAGCAAAGTGTGCCTGTAAATATGAAGAGGCAATGCTTTCTCCAGTGTTTAAAACTTAGTAGTTGTTCTGTCCCAGTCTGGCCTTTGTGAGGGTCTCATTTCTGTCAGCAGAACACAGTCAGGAGGGCTTCTGGGTTAACAGCCAGCAGCTTAATATCTTCCTGTGGAAACAAATCCCAGAAGATGGAAGAACCAAAAAAAAAATAATGGAAAGAAGTCTAGGCCAGTAACCTCCAGTGTATTTTTTTCTTCAAATTTCTAGTGGTGCATGTGGTAGCACAAATACAGATTAGATGCTGCTCTTTCAGTTTAGGCTGTTTGCTAACAGTGGGAAGTGAATAGTTTGTGGCATTAGTTGAATTTTCCAGGCATATGTGACAACATGGAAAATAATTTTTTTACACTTTGTGCAAGCAGTAAGCAGGTAAAGAAAGAGAAATAGATTAAGGCAAACAGAAGCACTGGGGGCAGGAGATAAATAAATGGCAGTCTAAAGAGCGCAAGAAAACGGACATAGAATTTGAAAGTTGTCACAGGCCTTGTTTCCTTTTCTATTCATTTTTGAGTTTTGAATTCCTGACCTGGCTGAGCTGAATATTCAGGCTATAGCAAGATGCTGGTGGTGGCACTGATGATGCCTAAGATGGATGTTCAAAGAAATTTAAATGCTAAAAATTAGACAGCATCTCCCTCTGGAGGTCTTTAATGGCATCTCTGTCCATGCAGGGAATTTCGTGCTATTTTTAGAAAGACTGCATAATTTAGTTCCTAAGCCTTGGAATTATCCTGGATCAGGTGGTTGCTTCTACCTCACCCTGGGTGTTTAGTGGAAGCACAATATATGACAGAACCAGACTGGTCACTGACTGAATGAGAGAGCTAACCTGTCCTGTATGAATGGGTTTTTTACACCATACTGAAAAAAGTTGGTTAAGGCAGTTCATGCAGACAGGTTAAATAGAAAGTTTTGGCAAAAAGTTCTGGTCTAATCTTCTGGCAAGTGATTAAGGGATCTAGGGAAGAAATTACATTTGGCAGCTTCTTTAAAACATGGGACCCTAAAGAAGTAACTGCAAAGGCCAAATCTCTTGCACAGCCCCCAAACCACAATAATGAGCAGCCTGAGTATTCAACAAGTGTTAGCTCTAGCTATAGTCTTATCAATTGTCAAAAGCATGAAGGGTGCATTCTGTTCATAATTGATGAAGAACATTTAAGTTTTATACTTCTGCACCAAGTTTCTGTGCTGTGTGTCTTCATAACTGGTGAAAATGTCCTTGTAGAGTCAATGGGGCCTGGATAGTAGCCCTCTGGTCACCTGCCTGAGCTAGGTGCCAGCTAGGATCTCTAAAGCGTTAGTAAAAATTGCATAATGATGAGGGATACCAGGTTTACAGGAGAGGCAACTGGAACTGAGGTGAAACTGCCAGGACATTTAAACTGACAGCACTTACCTATGTCTAGGTACCTGGATTAGACCCCAAATGTCTGCTGTAGAGTAAGCTGAATCTCTCTGTAGGCTTTTTGCCTGTAGAGGACTGCATGGTTTAGGTGTCTTACTGCAAGTTTAATCCTACCCTAAGTGTCCTTGTCTTACTCTTCTTGAATCTGTAAATAGATAGGGATACCTGTTGGGATAAAACCTGTGTAAGAAGTTACCAGAAGAACCAGGATTTTGCCTGAGAATGTCAAAATGGTGTATTTTTTAATAGATAAATGCAGTGTTACATTGTAGTGAAGCGTTGACAATGTTCAGAGATAATCTGGCATTTCATTCCCAGAGTAAGTCTCTTTTCCCTTGAATAAGTCGTTCAGGATTTAGTATGACTTTTATTCTCTTTGAAACTATATTGTCCCTCCTGTCTGTTGCCTAATCCATGTGGATGTTTTTCTGTAGCTCTGTGTAGAATATGTGGGGCCTTTGAAAAGTTGCTAACACTGTTTGTTCTCTACCATCTGACAGCCTTAAGACAGGAAGCTAAAGGGTTTCAATTTCAAGATGGATCAAGTGGAACATATTGGAAACCTGTAAACAAGAAGTCTGATCTCCCCTCTTTTTCCCCTTAAGTCTGCACCATAGCAACTATCTACACAGAAGGATTTCATGTCTTGTATGAGGAAATCTGTAAAGAAGCCTTGTTGTTCTTTTGTTCATTTCTATCACAAAGATATTTTATACAAATATATCTGGTGCTGTCCTGGAAAGTTGGGTGTTTCATTCCTGGGAGGAACTGACTACAGATAGCAGCTTTGCTAAAAGATCTTTTTTTTCTGTTACATTTCCTTCCATGTCAATGTGCTGAGCTGAAAATCCGATTGTAAAGGAGATGCAAACCCAGTGAAAAAAGCATGCAAGTTTCCTTGTCTGAGCATTCCCCTCCTCATGAGGAAGATCTTCAGGTTTTTCACATTAGTAAAATGGAATTAAAGTGGTAGCTTTAGGAAAAGGAGAACGTGAGTGTTTCAGTACAGGATTTGACAGGGTTAAAATTTGGAACTTGACACATTTGTGCCTCAGGCATTTTGCAGTTACTGCTTATGAGAGCAGTGTTATTTTGGAATGTTTTGAATCTTCTGTCAGTGTCACTGATATAAGACTGGTTTAGCCCTTATACTGCCAAGTGGACATACATTGAGGGGGAAGAAGGTATAAGTGCTTCCCTTGAGACACAGGCAAAAAACTGCAAGCATGAAATAAAGGTATGGAAATCATCTTCCTTGCTCTAGTGTTAGCTAGACCCAGGTCTAAGCCTGTCTACCACTTTTCTGTGATTATGTATGTCAGTTTTCTCCACTGCCAATGGAATGTTTGATGTTTGTGAAGGTGCTTGCACAGTGGGGCCGAAAGTTAGATATCCCTGCCTGGGTACTCTGCTTGAGATGCATACAAGTGCTTATTGTCCACAGCTCCTCTTGACTATGTAAGTGTACTCATTTACTCATAGCTAAAAAAGATTTTAAATATTTCTAGGAAGGGTATTGGTGCTTTAAGTCCTTCAGACTTCTGGCACTTACTCTCTGATGTCGTGGGACACGGGTGATTAGACTTGATCATACCATTGTCGGTGCTTCTCTTGCAGAGAAGTTTTTACCACTTGCTGGGTATATTGACTTAAAGGTAGTCATTTGCATTCTCCTCTATGAAAGCTACAGAACAAGAAAATGCTCCTAATTGCATCTGTAGAATGTCTGCTGTCTGTTTTGGATACTGGTGAGGTATCTTTGCTCCTAGAGATTCAGCAGCTCCTAGTAGAATTTGTACAGATAAAGCACTTTGCCTTAGAAGTAAGTAATTTTTAACTTTTCGAAGATGTTTCTGTGGTTGCAGCAAATCTGTTAAGTATATGAGTAGAAACAGGATGTGCTAAAATTGCATCATGAACTAAAATCAGAGTTGTGACATCCATCATATATTGAGAAATAGTTTGCACGGAATTTCTTGAACTCTCTTATGGAATGTCTTGCAGAATATCAGTTTTTTACTGAAAAGAACATCTGAAGATATATATCCTCTAGTTTTCATTATAAGCAATAAGTCATCACTTTGATTTGATTGCATTTGGCTTATGTTGCTAATACCCTTTAATTTGCTGGAATGGGTTTGTGGAACCAGTTTTCTCCTCTTAGGAGAGAAATATCAGCTGGTGGGACAAACATTTGGTTGAGCTGACCAAAAATGTAACTAATGTGTCTTGAATGTAGTGATTCTTGGAGGCTGGTATATATTACAGGTTTTAACTGTGGTTTATATCTGCTCTTGTTTTAAGCCTTAAATAGTGAATGAAATGTTTGCATTTTTAGAAAATGAGGTGTGTGCTTTCAGATCTTCTCACAGAAATAACTGTTGTTGGAATAAATTGTAATGCAGAAGATTTGTGTCAACTTTCTACCTTGCCACAGAATTTGAAGACACGTGATTTAAAATTGAACATGATTTAATCTTCACTTCCACATTTATCACTTCAGAATGAAGGACTTTTTAGTTTAAAAAATTAAAATCTGAACCCAACTTAACTTTCAATTTCCTCTTTGGTTCCTGTTTTAGCATGTCTTGGCACTGCTCTTGTGTTGGCAGGAGGTGTCACTTTGCTGAGCTCTGGGGAACAAAGTTTCCTTGCGCTGGCATGAGCAGCATCAGGACAGATTTTTTATTATGATGAGGGTGTATATATTACTATGCTTCTAAAATTTGTGCTGAAGTCTCTAATGGTCGTGACAGAGTCATGTTTGATACCATCCCGTTGTAACCTCAGTGCAGTTTGTGCAGCCCACCAGGGCTATGAGCAGGCAAAGGTCAGTTGCTGCAACCTCGAAGAGAAAGTAGAGAATGTCTAGCTAGAAGCATTAGCCAGGCTAGGAGGGAAGGTAGTCATCATGGCTTTTTAATCACCATCACGAGGTGTTCTCGCTATTTTACATAGCCTCTTAACAAACAGCCTGTGTGCCACTTCCCATCAGCCCTCTTGGATTTGTGTTCAGAAGGTAAAATCAGGATGTTGCTGGACTCTGCCTAACCCATCAGTTCCCTCAGTAAGGCCCTCAGAACTGCAGCACTGGTAAAAAGTATCTCTAGAAAGGAAGTACCTGAGCTGCTTACATCCCTTTCTTCTCCCTTTAATACTTGGCAGGCTTTCACTTAGCTTGGTGAGGAAATTAGTATGGGGTCTGCCTGAAATAACTTGCTGCCTGCCCTCATCTTTAGCCAGAAAGGGCACAGGCAGAACTATATGCAGTTGCTTTATTTAAATTGTATTTTACCTTATTATTTTCCTATGTGGCAGTTTAGATTTCCTGGTGGTTTAAGACTTGTGAAAGAAAATTAAGCCTCTGTCCACTGTTTGGTTGGGTCTAGAAGTAGTTTCCTGCAAATTAGGTTTTCTGAGAACTAGCCTGCTCATTTTTGTACAGAGAGAAGCTCTGGACGTGAGTAACACCATTCCATGTTAGCACAAATCACAGCCCTGAAGAGGGGAACAGGATGAGATTTTGTAGTTACAGTGTGGGAGGCATTGGGCAACAGAAACTTTTTAAGATATTATTTCTGTTGCCAAGCCATCTACTTAAAAAATTCTTGTGCTGGAGCCTGTCTCTGCCCTTATCCTCTGCAGTTGACCCTTGAGTTTCTTCCTTCCTGCTTCTTGGACAGAGCCTGGATTTTTACATTTACTCTGACACTTCTTTGCCTCTTGCTTCATATCAGCTGTGTCTGTCATAGTCACCAGGCAGGTAGGACTGGAAGTGAGGTAGAAACAAGAAAAAAATGTGGTGCCTTTTTCTCTTGTGCCTGCTTGCCTTGTATTATACATTGACCATATGATGTTACAAGTTTGATTCGTTGGCAAAATGCATGCTGAGAGCAGCTTTTTGCTTCATTCCTATGTTAGTAACTGTGAGATTGAAACCACTTCAATTACCAGATGGACTGGGTTTTCCAAAAGTTATAATTCTCATGAACTTTGTGAAAATTAGAGTTTATATTTATATATCCTACCCCTGGATTATAGTTTTCTGTATTTATTTGTTTAAGTACAGGGTACAGCATGTACTATTTTGATGTACTATTTTTGATGATCACTGTATTGTTCTACTTCCTTAAAATAAATAAAATAAAAATAGACTAATACTCTAGCAGCATGCTAAGTGGTGAAAGGTTGATACTAATTAAATGAGGTTGTCAAACTCCATGTATGAAGAATTACAGATGGTCCAGAACCCTTGTAAATAGTTTAGGTACTCCACCTTTATATTTTCATGAAGTTTGGATAGTCTAAAGTCTTTCAGTGCATTAAAAAAAAATTAAAACAAATCCCTCAAGAAAAGAAGTGTTCTTTTATTTTATACTTCCATGACTTAGGCCCTGGATGTGCACATTTGGAAGTTAGGCAGCAAGAGGACAGATGGGGTTGGAAATACAGAACTACTGCTAAACTGGTACCTCTCAGTTCCTTTGTTCAGCATAAGATTTACTTTAACCACAGTAAAATAGATGTGGTTTTTCAGGAAGCCCCCGTATGAAATAGCTAAAAAAATGTATTAGCATTTGACTAATGCTTAATTTACTACTTTTCATGGAAAAAAAATACTGCTGCTTCTCTTTTTTTTCTATTTTTGTTCCAAAGTACCCAAATCTGTGCTATCGGTGATGTTGCTGTTTCTGTAAACACTGTCCGTGGGCTGGCTCCAGAACTCTGTTTGTTCAGTGTGAGTGGGGAGACTCCCTTCCAACAGAGGAAATGGGACGATGTGTTAAGCTTTCGCTGGAGATTGTTCACTTCCACAGAAGCTGTATCCTCTGCGGGAAAACAGAGCTTGGATCCCTGCCACACCATGTCCGTGATGTTAACGAGTAGGAGAGGCTGTGCCTGCCTCAGCAGCAGTCTGCTAATTCAGAGAAGGGGTTAGAGAACAAAGTGGAGTTTGATGAAATTTAAATGCGACACTTAATCCTGTTAGCACACAGAGGGAAAAGTTTTTTGTTCCATGGAGGAGAAGGAGCGGGGCTATTGAATTTACCTGAAATCTATGCATCAGGAAGAACCATATCAAATGGAATCTGGGTCTGTGCCTTGTTTCAAATACATCATCTTTGCCAAACAGAAACCTCAGCTGAGCTTCTGTACAACTGAAGCCCTGCTTGTTTTCAACCTGCAGCAACTGTTGTTTAATACAGATGAGCAACTTGATCATCTTTGGCTTGCTCACATACCACAGTGATGAACCTTACTGAAATACTACAAAAGAAGTTTTAAGTTTACTGTCTATTCAGGAGAAAAGAAAGTATGTTCAGGTGGGGGGCGTGTTTTACTGTCTTCATGGTCAAGTGGTGATTTTATTGCTAAAAAAAATACTTTTTTTCAGTTCAAGCATTGCTGCTTCAAGTATTCTTTTTGCTCAGATTTTTCTTTGACGCTGCTAATTAGTCAGCTTTAGCCAAAAATGGGTTAAGTGACTTCATAAGTTGTCAGTCAGATGTTCAGTGTGACTGCAGCATGTGGTGGTGCTGAGCACCATGACTTCTGTGAAGTCCCTGGCACAGTTCTGGATCGCAGTGGGTACATGAACCCACCCATGGATGGGTGGAACCTGGGACGAGGCAGCGCTGGTGGGTCTGGTGGGTGCAGACAGTGTGAAGAGGAGGACACTGAGGGAGGCTGTGAGAGTGGAAATTGCATTTCTGTTAAGACACAGTGAAGAAGAAAGCAGGAATGAGCTGTAATGTGGAGTGCCGAGTGCGTCCTTGTGTGATACTGGAAGTAGAGAAGGCGGGTTAGCGAGGGCAAGGAAGGTTGCAGATCTTGATAGGCCTAGACCATGACAATAGCTGCTGTTTGATTCAGCTGAGAAGGGACAGGTGGCCCTAAGAGGATATAAAGGTTTCGTAGAGTATTCTTTCTGGCAGTAGTTTTCTGAATCTATTCCAGTCACAGCAAGATTTTTGCCTTTCCTTCACTGGAGAGTGTCATGTAAAAGTGAACCTGGAAGACAAGAGTTACTGGATGGGCTGGAAATGTCAGGATCAGTTGAAAGGACTTCAATTTAGATTTCGCGCATAAATAATCTGCAAAGCTGGGTGTTTGGCTAGGTCTGTGGAGTTGCAAGTATCAATAATGTGTTAGAGTTGCAGGCAGATTTTTCTTCAAGTGTTGGAGAGATGAAAAAAGGTTTCATGTGTGCTACACAAAGTAGAGGCAGTTTTCCGGACCACGTTCACAAAGGGGATGGAGATTTTTAATTGCAAAGTAAACCACCCAGACTGAATGTGCAGAAGAGCTTTTAATGAGCTCCACTCTAAAAACAAGTGGAATATCTTCTGATAAAGAAGGAAAGAGGGGGGTAGCAGAATGAAAGACCTGGTTCTAGATTGTCACAGGAAGGATTGACAAGTCAAAATACACAGGGATGGAATATTGCAAGTATCTTTGGACTTTGGCAAGAACACTCTTTGCTAAGTTAACCTGAAGAAGATCTGGGATGGAAATAGGAAAGTGAAACTTAATGCAACTACTGTGTTTAGGGAAGAAATGGAAATCTGGGTATTTAAAGAAGAATTGAGTCATCTAAGAGAGGCCAAATAATTAAGGATGAAAATTCCCTAATAAGGCATACTTTGCCGTTAAACTTATTTGTAAGTCCTTGTAAAAGGGATGTCTTTAAAAACAAATGAACCGATATAACTATTTTAACATGGTTATGATAACCATAAGACACTAGCAGTAGGAAATGCTTCCTGCATTGCTTAATTCTTGTGAATATAACAGAACCCTTAAGCCAGCATTGGCAAGAAAAATTAAATGTACAAGTATTTCAAGCATAATGCCAAATATTATTCCTACTTGTCCATGTAGAAATGACAGCATTTCAGGCTGGCAATTTCCCTTTTTAAAAAGCATCTTTAGCTAGAACTTTTTTCATTGAGGAAAAAAATGTGTCCACCATTCTCCTTCTGCACAGGCAAGCCAGTACTGCCATGTAACTGTTGAAATGCCAGCCCCTTTCAAAGCCTCACAGCTTGAATGCCATTTGCCATAGTGCATTCAGCAGCAGAGCTAACTGCTTGGTGGGTGTAAAGGAAATGCTAGAAGATAGCTGCACATAATTTAGGTAATGTAGAGAAGAATCCAAAATGTCCTTTGATTCTCAAGGGTGAACTTTAAAAGATTTTAGGAAATTAAGTTGTGCTCAATAATAACGGTAAGCTTCTTTCCACTCAAGTTTTGCTGCTGATGTGAACTTTCAGTAACTTTTAAGTGCATCTTTGCAGTTTTGCTTCTGCAGAATCTGAAATTCTTTGTGTTCTTAAAACTTTGATTTTGAAGGAGTTACGTTTCTTGGGTAAAAGGAGCCAACTATTCCATTATCCTGGCATAGTGTGCAAGCTGGCTGTTGAGTCATGTATTGTCAATGCTGGTAACGTTCTTGAGATTTCCTGAATAGCCAGTAACTGGACTAGTACCTATCGTCTGGACATAGTGAACTCTGAGCAAGTGGCACGTGTAAAACTGAGAGACTTGGGTTTGGCTTTTGCATATTTTGAATGTGCAGAAAGTTAGGGGAAAGTGACTTGCAGGAGAGCCGTTGTAGAAACAAGTAATTACGTGTAGAGAATTTGGGGGAGGGAAGTTAACAAAGAGAAACTATGAGCCTCAAGGGTCCTTTTTACAATTAGAGCCAAGACTGAGGAATTAAAATTTCCAATTTAGAGAGTGCACATAAATTACCTCTTGTTTTAACCTGGCAAAGACGTGCCGTTGTATGGAACAAAATAGGAATTGTGAAAGGTTTCCTAATGAAACTCAAAAGCAAGGTGAAACATGCTTATAGTTTGTCTATTTAACTAAGCACTTAGGTTTACAACAAACCTTCCCTTTCCTCTTGAGTCAGTGATTAGGCTCCTCCAGGAGAAACTTCTGAGACTACAAAGCTCACCTGAATTGAAGAGAGGTTCCAAGGCTTAGTTTAGGTATGAAATTAAGAGGTGCTCTACTTTAAGTGGTTTGAGGGTTTCCTGTGAAGCAATTTACTTCACATTCTTTTTTTTTTGCATTTGTTGCTGCTCAGCTTACAGACTTACAGGCAGTTTGTAATCCATCTCCCTTTCAAAATTGTATGACTTTCAGGATGCTGTCTCTCTGCTTTTTATTCCTCTTTTTCTTACTAATATCTCAAGTTATCAAGTTGTCCATGTTCAGAAAACGTAAATGCTCAGGAAAAATCTCTGCGTATCTGTATTTCTATTGCTCTCTCAATTTTATTCAACCTGAGATATGAAACTGAACAAAGGAAATCCAAGTGTGTGCTAGGGTTAAAACTGAAGCTAAAACCTCAGAGCTGTGCTGAAATGGCCCTATACAGCAAGACAGCTATTTCAGTAAGTTCTTTTCCAAACCAGAGGCCTAAAAAGTTAATTTTCTGTTCATGGTTTTTAACTCACCAAGTTTCTTTTAATTATATAATTTTTGAAGGTTTTTTGCATTGGACTTAAGAAGATACATGCACTTGCATTTAGTTAGAAAATAGAAGAGATTTTGTAAGACTCTGTATGCTGGTTTTCACTTAAGCCAGTATTAAAATTATAAACATTTGTTACATCACTCTTATGGAAGTGAATTTTCCTGATGTAAATTTCCACAGGTCAATGTGTGTTACTTTGCTTACCTGAATATTTCTTCCAACTGGAAATCACGATGTCAGTACTATTGAGTAGTTATATGCCAAGCAAAAATTTTAAGTTGGGTTTCTTAATCACTTAAAAATTCTCTTCTTGGTTTCTGCAGTTTCTGATGTTCTCTGAACACGTATTTTTCCTTCAAAGTAAAACTTGTTGATTGTAGTAGGACAAGCTCAAGCTGTAAACTCACAAAACTGAAAATTCTTGCTGAGACTAAATAATATAGATTATGTTTGGTGTGGAAGAGTGGTTTCTTTCCTTTTTTGATTGTTTTTTAATGTGCTCACTAGTGGTCTGAAGTAAGGCCTGCTGTTTAAGTAGCCTGTGAAACCTCCTTAGTTAATAGCTTTAGTAGCCAAGTTTGTTACTGTATTTGGACATGGAGCAGAAAAAATGTTTATATGCCATATGTCTTGCTGAAACTGATTTCTACCATCAAGAAATCGTAGATTTATATATTTATTTGTGTGAAGAAGTTAAAGTCTGCTGTTAGAAGTTTCAAAGCAAAATCACTTCAGCTGGGGATGCTTCAGAAACACTTTCCTTTGCAACTCTTGTAAAAAATCAGAGATGGAGAGAACGTGGGGAGAGCTTATGCTGTAGCACAAGGACAGACATGGTAATGCTTGTTTTGCAGAAAAGCTTTATTTAGCTTAGCAACCTCATTGCTAAATATTCCCTGTCACTTTGCAGCATAATCTAAGGAGACTAAAGCTATTTAGGAACAGAGGGAATGTGAATGTGTGGGGCCAAGACTCATTGCTAGAGAATCTGATCAGCATGAGAGAGAGAGGAGGGCACTGAACCTTAATAATAGATTATTTAGTATCAAGTTGATTCTTCTTGTCCTGAGGCAGTAGAAGTTTAGGCCTATTCTTACAGCTTTGTTGGGTTTTGTTCATGTTGATAACGTATAAATGAGATCTGTTGTGTGTGATTTTTTCCATTCAGGGTTTCAGTGGAAGAGCTGGATTTCTGAACCTGGACAGTTAGGGGAAATGTTAGATAAATATCCTTGTCAGCCTGGAGTAGGGGGATGTACTAGCAATTCTCTAGGCTGTACTGACATCTGGTGGCAGTTTATATATTTATATAGTATTTGAATTATTTTTCATTCAAAGGTGGGCCAATTAATTCCCTGCCTAGAATATGCCTGCTTGTGTATTTTGGACTGTTTCACCTTATTTTATGGCTTGTGTGTGGTGGCTGTTCTTTCCCCACTGTCTTGCTTCAGATTCTCAGAGGCAAAAAGTTTAAAATTGTTGAAACTAAACTTTCTTTTACCTAGTTTAAAAATATATTGACTTTGTTTTCAGATTGTTTTTTGTGTGTTTTATAGCAGTTATATGGGAAAGGAAGCTTCCCCCCCCGCCCCCCTCTTCAAGTAGTTGCAAGGTTCATGAAGAAAATGAATGGGATAGTTTTCTTTCTTTGAAGCTGAAAGGAGAGCTGAAGGAGAGCCGTGAGATCCACCTCCTGTGTTTAGGTCTTCCCCATCAGACAGAGACTCGCAGAGTTCCTCTTTGCATACCGATATATAAAAATATATGTTTATAAAGTGGAACACAGAATGTTTAAGATGGGAAAAAACAGAATTCATTGTCATGGGCTTGAAGTAATCTTAGAAATATGCCAGGCTTTTTTTGATAAAGTCGATAACAAATCATTGTTACCAGGATTTGCAAAGCGTTCACTGAAACTGTGTGGCCTTCCAGGAACAGGCAGATGAGAAAGAAAACTTGGCAATTTTGAGTGAAATTGTTTTTCATGTAGGAAAACAGCAGCAGTGAGAGGTTTGTAGTTTTCATGGTTACCACACAGAGATGGAGACATAGGAAGGGGGATCCACCAGTCTCTAGCTAAGCTCTAAGGATGGCTGACACTGTGACTGCTCCTTCCCAAGTCCAAATCTCAATTCTTGCTTCAAACTGACATGGCTCTTACACTATATACTAGCTGCTTCTTGTGGGGTGGCTGAGCAGGTAAATTGGGAATATCTCCAAATGTAAGGACCACACAGTCTCCAGGATTACGCCAGGCAAAGAAGGAAGAGTTTTAAATAGCTTGCAGTCTTTCTCTGGGCCTGCTCCTTTTTGAGCTGTTTGTATTCAGAAGGGGGATTCTGCACAAGTATTTTGCCCTTCAAGTGGGTCACTGCAGGTGGGTCAGGTAAGCTTCTGCATAGGCAGGCTAGCCTTCCCTGTGTGCATTGTGGATTTTGAGGAAAGTTTTGAGACAGTTTCGAATTTTTGTAAAAGGCAATGTAACAGGCCTTCCTGTGTAAATAGTGCATCATTAGTTTTGCTAATGGCATAATATTTAAAATGTTCAGTGATACTTGCCCTCATTTTAATGGTGTGCTTGATGCAGAGCAGAAAGATTAGCTTTTTTAGAGGGCTGTGAGTACACAGAAAGTAGCATAAAGTCAGCTCATCTTACAAGCCTGTAGGGGTGTTAAACCTTACACTATATATAATTTTCTCCCTGTTTGCAAACAGGGTAATTTTTCTTTATTTTATGGTCCTCTGCTGTTGGGTGATATAATTGAGTGGTTCTGGCTATAACAAATATTCTCTAAAGTGAGCAGTGAGTAATTTGTGCATGTTGGCACCCACCTTACTGTCATTACCAGAACTTAAAGATCTAACTGGCTACAAAGGGAAGAGAATATGTTTTCTTTTCAGTCCTTCCCTTTTGTGCTTAGTTGTAAAATGAAAGCAAATTAATGACTACTGTTTCTTTATAGTGTGGCATTTACTGGGCAGCTCACAGTCCCTTCTTTCCAGGTGATGGCAGAGCAGTGCTTTAGTTTTGGGTTGTTAGTTTGTTGTTGCATAGCATTCTTTTAGCAGCTGCTTCTCACGTAACTCTCTGTACTGCATTTTACAGTCATATCCCTCAAGTGTAGGAGAGTGAAGCCAAGGAAGGGAGAGCAGGTTTTAGGATCAGGTAAACTATATCACTAACACCTGCCTCTTGGAGATCTGGGGGAGAAAGCCGTTTTTTGCAGTATTTAATCCTTACTTTTGTGATAGCTTTGCTAAAACATGATCACTTGTGTGGCTATTGGTGCAGGTAGTGCCTTCCCTTAGCTCCTTTAGAGGAAGGATTTTAGCCTAGCTTTGTCAAGACTTGGCTGGCAAATCACCAGCTGTATTTCTTAGACACCTACAGAAGGCTTTGCAATGGAAGCTGGGCAGGCAAGTTGGCTGTATCTGGGTACCTAGACATAGACAAGGAACTGTGCCTGACAAGTGGTAGGCATCTATTTTGGCAAGGGGGTGTGATATATGTAGCTTCTTATCCTCCCCAAGCATGTCACCTTAGATGCATCTTTGACTACATAAATATTAGTAAAAAGGGAGTAGCCACCTGAAACAATTTGGAAGTCAAAGGCAGTCAATAGAGAAGCAGTGGAAATACAGTGGACCCATGCTTAAAGTCATTATTTAATTTCTGTCATGTTCTTCTGTCATTTGTTTTGATTGTAAGCCCTTTCCAATAGGAATTACTTGGTTGAGTATAAATGAAGTTGTTGCCAGAAGATTTCCTTAAGTGAAGTTGCACCTTTCTGAAGCGCATCTGAAATATGAAAAAGTCAGTAAAACTGACTTTTAAAGTCCTAAGTCATTTGTCCCATTCATTTAAATGCTAAAGCATTATATAATAAGTCTCAAAATTGTTTGGGATTCTGTGAGACCATAATATGTTACTTAGTTTTTATTTTGATTTTTCTTGTTCTGAAACTCCAGATTCTTTTTGCTTCATGTGTTTTGAGTATTTCCTTGTCACTGCATCGTTTGCCTTGACAAGTTTTCTTCTCTGTGTGCTGACAGTATGTTGCCTGTTACAGCACTGGCTCTCACAGTTTTCTTAGATATGAGGCCCACAGTTCCAGTAGTTTATGGGCTTATGTTGAAAGCAGAATTTTTTCTTGCTATAGACGGTTTGGTTTTTTTTTTCCTTCTACTTACTTTTTAGCAAATACAGTATCAATGCTTTCTGAATTTACATAGTTATGTGGGGTTTTTTGTATTGGGAACTAGGTTAAGGGGAGAGGTGTCATTTTTTTTGTTCCATGTGTTAAACTTGGAAGAATTGTTCTAATGTTAGAGTATAAAGTAAGTTAATATTTTCTAAGTCGGCTGTCTGATTTTAAGCCCTGAAATTTGAACTGTACTGCAAAAGTAATTGTAAATAGCAATACTAACCAATGGTAATAAAAGATGCACAACAAGATGATATCATGATTGATGTTTTAAATATTAAAAAAAAATCATCATAGCTCTTAGAGGATCAAATTAGGATCTGTTAGCAATAGAAATATCAGACACCTGTCAGCTAAAGATTGAGTGTACTGTGGTAAATTCCATCAGAGACTACCACAATATTATTTTTCAACTTTCTCTTGTAAATGACTGAAGTGACTTCTGCAAATCATACTTAATCTGCAAAACCTTGGATGAAAAATGTAAGATCTCTTGCAGCAGTTCATGTGGGATTTCAAAACTGGCTCTGCTTTCAGGAGGACCTGGGACTAGATTACCTACTGAAATGTTTTCACCTGGATTATTCTGAGATTTACTTCTTTTCCTTGCTCTGAGAGGGCAGCTCCCTGATTTTATTTCTGCACTTTATGCTTTTGTTTCTACTGCTGGATTCATTGTTTGGCCAATGTTAGGCTGTTTCTTGCAGGGCTACCTGGCAATCTGACTGGTGTGGCTGCTTGATTGAAGACAGGGATTTTCTTCTTCTATTGTATGCCCTAGAGAGAGATCCAACCCACAGACCCCACTGACATGTAAAATTGGTGAAGTTAGGAAATATGCATCTTCTTAGTGCAGAACTAGCATAGGTTGTTTAACTGCTGACCAGACAGATGATTTATTGTGGATAGCTCGAAAGAAAATTTTTAATTCTGACAATTTGTGCTGCCTTTGCCCTTGTGGTCTGTATTCTTTTATAGCAGACTAGAAGGTAAAGATGATCTGTGCCTTCAGATCTATTTCAACTTTTGAGCCTCCTGCAAATCTCTAGGCCTCCTTATGAATGGTCAAGCAGTGGACAATTACATAGTCCCCTTCTTTCCCCTGCTGCTGCTGTGTTCCCTGACCAAATCAATTCCCTCCAGGCTCTGACTTTTAGATATCTGTCCTGATTTTTAGGAGTACTGGAATGATATGTAGATAATGGTAGAGGAGAAAACGATATAGTTACTGAGGTCCAAATGAAACATACTTCATGCCCACAGAGCAGCTGTTTCCTCAGAAAGCTGGCCAAAATACTGTGCTATAAATGGTGTTCATATGATGATGACTACTGTACTAGAATTGGGGCAACTCTTCTATGGGTTGTGCTCTCAGCTAAAGCTCCTCTACCTTTTCAATAGCAGATTAACTTTTTTTAAAGTACATTGATGTGCTTCTGTAACACAATTCAGGTCCCTCGTTGCTTGAACATGTTTTTTTCACATGCATTGTTTTTAAAAGCAGAAACTATTAATAATCTTGTCCCAAAGGTTTTCTTACATTGTACTAAAACCTGTTTAAGTGGATTTTTTTTTTCTCTTCTGAGGATTTTGACTTTTGTTCTACATGAGAAATTTTTTTCTTTTTTCTGATTGGATTATCTTTTTTTTAAATTTTATTTTGTTTGGGGTTTTTTTTTCCCCTCTATGAGGTGATGCCTTCAAGGAAACTGAATGAATACTTAAAATGTTTCTGAGCAGAAAGTACAATCTTAAATGTACCTAGACTGCTGTTAAGAGCCACATGTTTTATTTAACCAAACTCTTCAATTTACCAATCTGTGTCTTTAAAAGTATTCTTTTCCTCACAGTATTCAAAAGTGTCCCCAAACCATCATTCCTCTGTTAATTAAAAATAAGTTAGATAGTGTAGGCATTCTGTGAATCAGCACTCTAAATATCACTTCTAAATCGTGTTAAAATCTTCCAGACCTTTGGAAATTACACGACAGCTCTTACTTGTAGAATGCAAAGACCATTTTTTTGCTATGTGCACTCATTAAAACAGTGAATTCTGTTTTCTGCAGGCACAACTTCAAGACATGCAAGAATACTTTGGAGTGGGCTGGCAGTAAGCCTTGCAGTACCATGGTGGCAATAACACTGGCTGTCGTCTGGAGATGCTGAAGCTCATCCTTATCTTGAACTTCTTTCTTAGACTCTCCAACTTGTTCACAGAGGACTTAACACTGTTTTGGATTCATATGGTCATGGGTATGGATTTTTTCCTCCCACTACTTGACATCTGCATGTTTCCACTAGTCAGTGATGAAGTCAGTACTAGGTCTGCTGATATTTGTTCTGTTCTTGGAAGCTCCAAGTGACAGGTATTGTAAACATCCTACACTCTCAGCTGTGGAAACTAAGAAAGCTGGGAGAAGGCTGTTTACTCTCCCTGCCTTGGAAATCGTCTGGAGGGCAAGGATGGAATATTATGTTGATTGTATTTCTGACAGCCTGTATGTCATACTTTACATTATGGTGTCAGTAAACAAATTATGTCATTATATCACATCATCAATGTCTTGTGTTCAGACCAAGGTCAGAAGGGCCTTATGATATGCTTTAGCTGTACTGCTGGCTTGAGGGAAACTTAAATAGTAGCAATAGTACACTGCAATACCTCCATCCTTAAGCAGTGATTAAAAAAGACCTGTCACACTGTTAGTTTATAGGTAGTGATACATAAAAGTTACAGTGTGGACATCCTCAACTTGACACATCAGTATTTTATTTAATCAAAATCACCCTTAAATGGTTGGTACTTGTTTTCTAAGGTCGACTCAATTCTCATTTTCTAGCCAAAAGAGATAAGAAACAGAGGTTAGAAGGCAAAAAGATTCCAGAGGGATTCAGATTTCAGTTTCTTTTCAAAGAAAATCAGGGGTGTGAACATCAACTCTAAATTTAAGATACAAAGGTCTTATACCTTATGTTTTCCACTTGGTGTTCCCTGCCACTTGCTGCCCAGACTGTATTATATTTCGTGCTTTGTCCTGACAATCTTTCTCTTCCTCCTCTTGTTTCTTTCATTTTGTATGTTTCATATGCTGTAAGCCAAGTAGAACTTCTCAGTTTAAATGTAGAACAAGCTGAAAAAATAATTTTGCTTTTAAATCTAATATCCTGCTGTCATGGCCCTAAATACACTTAAAGTGAGTTTTGCAATTTTTCTTAAGCAGAGACTCTGGCAGACAGAATATTGTTTCCCTCTTTTCTCTTCTTCCTTGTTTATGGGGAAGGGACACACCTTTTGTGTGCTCTTTAAGAAATTTTTCATGATATAGGTGAATTCAAAGGTCACTGTCTAGTTTCTTACGCAGTAGCATTATGTCTTCAGATCCTGCTGCTTCTGCTTTTTAGAAAAGGCATTTAAATATAAAATCTTTGAAATAAAGGCTTTTAAAAGAGTTTTGTTTTCAGGGTTTATAAAGGAATGGGAGTGGAAAGACAACAGGTAAAAGAAAGATTTGAAGTAGTACTTACACAAAATGGACAGAAAATAATTCAAACTTTTATGCAGAACTTAAAAAAAAAAAGTCAGTTACGTGAAGTAATAATTATTTTTCAGGCTCTGGCTTGGTTTCCTATTGGAAGAAGCCATAAGAGGGAAAGCCAGGGTCACAGTGCCGTAGTGAAGGACTAAGTTGATGAGTAAAAAGAAGGCTTATTTTTTGTATAGTAATTTCCAAGAAAAGCAGAGGTAACCTCTGAAAATGGTCGTTTTAAGGACATATTAGCTGTTCAGACTAATCAGACGATAGGGGGTAGCATTTCCTAATACACATGGTTCCCTTGGCAGAGAGATTTCTGGGGATGATGGAGCATTAGTTACTTCCTCCACTGCATGACAATATTGATTGTAGACTATGCTGTCCAGGAAAGACAACTGCCTAAAGGAGATAATTTCCTGAATTTCTGAGATGTGAGTTTGTATATTACTTTTATTTAGACGTGCTTTAGGTTTGAAGTCATTATTTTGTGTCAATTGAAAAGACTTCTCTATATTTAATATTACTTGTGCATTTAATAGTGAAATTCCATCTTCAGTTTCATCAGTATAAGACTCCAATAGTCCCAATGTGGTCATACACTTTTCCTGGCCCACACTTTCCTGGCTTTGTACTGACATGATTTGTTTAGACTGCAAACTAATTCAGTGGCTTGACCCTATTGAAAACTAAATAAGCAAAACAGCTTTTATGTGGATCAGCTGCTTACTCCACTGTCCTGTGGCCTGAAATGCTACTGGAAGTCCTAGTTCCTTCAAATATGGCCGCTTTCCTGGAGAAGAAAAACAGTGTTTATTTTGAATAGATTATATAGTCCTAAACCAATAAAATAGTGAAATTACAGGATTTTGAATATTTTATTTGATATTAAATTATTCTGTTGATGCTGTCTGAATGCAATTGCAAGCATGGTGCTAAAATAAAGTCAGATTAAATTGTTTTAATTAAAATGTTTCATTTTTTGAACACCATTTATACTTCTTCTTAAAAGATTTGTTGGTAAAATCTAATTTAAAAGATTTGTTGCTAAAAGTGAGCAACTGGTAGTTTTGCTATCTCCAGACCTTTAATTGTAAAGGTATCTTCTGATGTACCTGCACCATACTGAGCACTGTAGAAATTGCACCACTTCTAGATCACAGAGATTTTTTTCCCCCCGAGGTATTACTTGCCAAGCCGAAGGCAAACATTTTGTCCTTTTCTCTTGTTAATCCCAGACTTCAAAGATTTGAAGATTCTTTCCAGTCTACCAATTAAATATAGAGTTTTTCCACTGTGGAAAAAAAAATGTAACAGGGCTGTTTCGAAAGCCTGTTGCCAGTAATGAGTTTTGGATTGGGTCCATGGAGAGGTAATCTGGATAGCTACCACTGCAAGTCATCTCTGGGAAAGTGCTGATTGTAGGCATGGCCTTTTTTCTTGAAGGCTGGTTCTGCCAAGATGCAAAAATGACTTGTTCCAAGTGATTCTTGGCACCACCCTGGACAATATTATTCCTGCTGTTATGGTCAGCATGCTGCATTGATTGTATTTCTATTATTTTTTTGTTATGGGCAAAAGGACAGTTCTTGTTATCATGTTTCTTTATTTCTGAACTTTGTTTGGTTTTGGTTTGTTCGGGTTTTTTAAGCTACATTTTCTGATTATGTAATTCAGAGTACATTCACTACTTCATTACTTCACTACATTCATTACTTTAAGGTAGTTGTCAAACATCAATTACTTTTGGTAATATAGGGAGTGACCATGGGAAGGAAGAATGAATGTGGGGGAGTATTCAGGCAGAGCTGTTGCTTGTACTGAGATTGCAACCTGAACTTGAGATTTACAAGTGAAATATTAGAGAAATATTGTATTAAAAGTTTCAAAGAGCTGCTGGTGAGGGAAATCAGAGGTGAAAGGAATCAAGAGGTATTGACTTGTCATCCAAAGGGTGAAAAGTAATATAATGTTGATTTTAAGTGTAAACACTTCCTTGATGATGCGGTGAAAGAAAGCTCTAACTTCCCTTAATGCTTATAGAAAAGTCAAGTTCTGTTTTATCCAGTAAATCTCACTGTCACTGATTCTAAATCACTACAGAAGAATTTAAAAGTCTATGACAAGCTATTCTACTTTGAAGACCTGTACCAAAATTGAAAAAGAAAGAAGAGTTTGCTTTGAATGAAGAAGAAGAAAACCACATTATGTGGAGTTCTGTCATAATTGCCCTGAAATGAGAGATGGAGTTCTAGATCTGAGTTTTCTCTGTGCTGTGATTGAGATAACAACATGTAAAAGCAACTGTCCTTTTGCAAAATGCAAACAGGTGTAGAACATCTGCAGTACAAATATTCATTCATATGCAAACAAATGTTTTTACAGCTTAAAAATACATTAACTTAAAATCTGATCAGACGTGTTGTTTGTTTCAGGTTTTATTCAAAATTAGCTTCTGTTTTTGAAAAACCTTTTAATGTAAACTGATTCTCATAAAAATCATGTTTAATTAAATAGAATGCAAAAGCTGAAGTTTCTGTTACTCTTGTGAAGATTTTGGTTCTTGTCAGCTCTGGGTTCCATCCAAGACCTACTTAGCTACAGTTAAGCTGTTGTTTCCTTGTTTTTGACCTTTGGTTTTAAGGATGTTAGCATGAATTAAATGGAAATACGCTTTTCTAGCAAGCACTTCATAGAATAAGCAAACTTCAGCTGAGCAGTGTAGTCTATAACTACAAAGCTGAGGACTTGTTTATTTTAAATAGTGTAATATGATAGCTAAATTATACCTTATTCAACTCTTCAAAGAAAAGGAGAAAAGAGTGACACTGTGTTGCATAAGCCTTATGTTTGCAACGCTGACTCTACTTTACAAGAAGATCCAGTTTTGTTCCAGCTTAAGTTAATAGGGGATTTTTGTTTGCTGCCTTGGTGCTGTTATTAAACTGTTAAAACAATACTGCAGAGAGCTGGGCTCTAATCCTAGATTTGGACAGACTCTGTGCTTTCTCCATTGTGAAAAAGATGACACATCCTCTGTAAAGGCAGATCCCCACGTTGTTCATCAGTTTCAATTGCAATAAAGCATCCTTTCTAAAATCATGCCATCACAAGCTGGTTTGTCTCATTGTGTTCCAGCCTTTCCTGTGCTTTAGATTGCATTGCCTGCTTGTGTTGCTGGGGAACCAGAAAGGATGTTACAGACCTAATGTAGGGCTATTGTAAGGGCTGCTGAGAGCTCCTCCTTGTGCTTCTGTTGTCATGCTGTCCTCCTGTGGGTGAGAAGAGGGCATACAGAACTTCTGGTGGTTTTAAGTGTGTGCTTGTAGGGCAGCCACAGTTTGTACACGTGTACCTGGCCAGCTGAGGGAGTGAGATCTGCCTAGTTATGGCACCATGGAAAATGGCTCCAAGCCATCCTCACCCCACTTTGAGACCCTGGGTATATTTTTAGCTGTGGGAGTGTCCAGCTGGCCTTGTTTCATTATTCAGTTTATGAGAAATATATTTGGTATCGTTACCAACCAAGGATTTCTGGGCTTTCCATCATTTGAAGGCTGCATTTCTCCAGTTGTTTCTGTATAGCCTAGAGCATCTGCTGGCTCAGGTGTTCTGAAAAAGTGGTGCTAAAATAACTCAGCTCTGATGGGCAAAGAATAGGTTGATGTTGACAAATGAAATAATTTCAGGATCTGTGAAATTTATGTTCTGTAGCTTGGCTAGAAATAGATGGCTCTGTATAGCTCTGAGCTTTGTGAACAGTTGAACTTTGTGCAACTTGCCAAACTTGCAAAGTTGTTGAAAGACATTGGGATGCCACTAGATTTTGTGCTTAGTTCACAAAGTACAGATGAAATATGCACAGTGGTATTTTTTTTCTTGTATGTGACCATACTCACAGCATAGATATTAATGGAGCTGCTAATTAAGTTCTTGCTGCTTTACTGTGCTCAGTTTAATGTGAAGTATTTAAAAGATTTGTAGATGTGGCACTTGGAGACATGGTTTAGTAGTGGAATTGGCAGTGTTAGGTTTATGGTTGGACTTGATGATGTTAAAGGCCCTTCTAACCTAAATAATTCAATGATCCTAGGACTCTAATTGATGAAAAGCTACAATATGCTTTGTGCCTGCATGAAAGAGCAGATCAAATCTAAATTGAAATAGATCATGTTTTACTGCCTTGGGGTAATTGTGTGTAGCATAAAGCTTTTAAATTAGAAGTGACAAACCCAGTGGTCTCTGTTGCCACTCAGAGCAGGTGTGTGTCACAGTGTATAGATTTGCAAAAGCAGGAGTGACCAAACTTGTCCGTTCTTCGCTGAAGTCATGACATTAATGAAAAGTCCCACAGCTACTCATGTCCATGACTAAAAGCCTGTCATGTTGGCTCCTGGGGACCCTGGCCCTTCAGATGCCAAGAAAGGGCTCTCCAGAGGGTATTCATTACCTACTTTCCCTGTTGAAAGTGAGAACTATCAGCTGCCTTTTTTCAGCCTTGCTGAAGTTTGCATGCTCTACAAAGTCTTAGCAGGTAACCAGAGGGGAGCTTGGTGACTCTGTACCTTGAGAGACAAGCTCTACTGCTAAGACAGATCTATTTTCTAATACTTCCAGTGGCAAATCTTATTCCAACAGTGCCTTTTCACCTATACTTAAAGGTTTTTTCTCTCCTGCAGAGGTTGGGGAGTGTGTTAGCCCAAATGCTCTTTAGTGAGACTGTGCTGTCCTTTAGTTTGGAGATTTGGTTAGAGCTATGTGAACTTGCCATGTCACATGGCAGAATAGGAGAGGAGCAGGACTGAAACTCTGAAAACAAAAGTAGTTGGATTGAAAATACCTGGTAAGATTTTTCTGTGAATTGCTGAGCTTTTCCGAGTCAGAGAGAAAAAAAGATCAAAAATTAGGAGTATTAAAGAAAAATTGATGTCTGAACTGTCAGTTCAGGAAACTCCAGAGATAAACTGAATGGGAAGTTTTCCCCTAAGGTCCCCGTGGAATTTCTAAAGACAAATCTAAATGGAGAACAGCATGGATTTACATCCTTGTCTACAGGAACAGAATAATTATTTGCAGGCCGAAAAGAAACTCCAGGTTCTTGGCAAAAAAAGAAAGAGGTCTGGCTCAGAAACTTGAACTGAGTTGATTTAAAGTCGTTCAGGGGCAAGTGTAAGGTTTTTATATGTACAATAGAAAAAATTTGTGAAAATGCAGAGGCAGGAAAAATGTTGCTTCATACTTGAAAATACATATGCAGCGATTTGGTTTGAATATTTCTGCATGCTCAAATGTAGTATGCCAAATACACTGTTTACAGTAAGCAAGATATTTACCTTTAAAGGAATATAATATATTCCCACTTCTGATTGCAGTCTGCAACTTAAAAACAAGACTTATTTTGAGTATTCTAACAAATACTATTTCTATTTTGCACTTCAGTCTGAAATGACAGGAAAGGTAGATTATGCTATCATCATCTCCCAGTTTGAGCAATCTGAAAATAATATGTGGGTTTTAGGTGCACAAAAGTTCACAATGATTTCTTGATTGCTGTGGGAAGTAGTTCTGGGTTTTGGTTTGTTGGGTGGGTTTTTTTTGGTTTGGTTTTGTGTTTGGGTGTTTGGATGTTTTGTTTTATGTTTATCCTTTTTTAGTAGATCATGCTGTTCTTTTGATCTGTTTGTTGCTGGAATCATTTAAAGCATCATTAGGCTAGTTTTACTCCCTTCTCTTCCTCTCTCTCTAGTCTGTATTTGTGCCTAGGGAAGCAGGAAGAGTAAGGACTTTGCTTTTGTCCATTTGAATGAAGATTCCTGTGCTTTGCAGAGATTTTTGGTGAGGCCTTTGCAGGCTTTTGTGGGTGGGTACTAAACCAGCAATTAGTTCTGCAGTATGTGAGAGAGTGAGTGAGTCATGTGAGACTCTGTGCTCTGAGGCTTGTATAGAGCAAGATCCAGCAATGCAGCAGCAGTAGGCTGGGCTCTGCTTCCTCAAAGTCTTCCCCTCCAATACCCCTGCTAAACTAGAAAGAAACTTCACAGGACTGTCCAGGTTCATTTCTCTTCAGATTAACCAGAAAGATGGAAAAATGCTTATGGCTGTCACCAGTAGGGATAGTTCACATGGCTTAGCAATCTAAGGTTTTTTAGTTGTCTGCTCTTCTAAAGAGAAGTTGAACTGTGGCTTCAAAAGGTGAGCAGGTGAGAAAGCTTCACTTTTTCAGGCAGGACCATTGGCTTTTTTGTGGCCCGGCTTTGGGGATTTGTCTATACATGGACTAATTCTGAGGAGCTCTCCATGATGTCTCTGTGAGTAGAACAGGGGCTTTGAAATACAGTTTTATATTTGTATCATCCATTGTATTTGAAATGAACTCTGCTTTAATACTAACAGATTGTAGGCAGAGACAAGTTCCTGACAGTTTGTTGAAAGCAAAGTCTTTTTTGTGGAAATATTTTCTACTTTGAAAGAATTTTTGAGAAATGTGTTTGGATCCAGACTGGTTTGTGTGTGAATAGGGAGGGCAGACCTGCAGCACAGGCACTGGGACTCAGGTGGGATGTGGGAGACTGAAATGCACATCTCTTACTTGATTCAAAAATGAAAGCAAGTCTTGAAATCAAATACAGTTCTTGTACACTATGAAGTCCTTGACATTCAGCCTGCTTGAGAATATATTTTTCAAATTAAGTCATCCTAATTTCTCATTTCTTTAAATACAGAAGCATCCAGGTACATTTGGGATTCAATTTTTATGTGGGAAAGGAAGGCTGAGGAAAGAGTCAATCAAAGGCTGTTCATGCACAAAGTAGAGAGGCATTTTTCAAAAGGCCAAAAGGTACAACTTGATCCTTGCGGATGCTGACGGACCTATGGAGATCAACATTCAGCAGAAGGGGCTATACCCTTCTGATATTGTGCCTTTAAACTTCCTCCTCCGGAGTAATATTTTGGAGGTAGCTCTGTAAGGTTCATCCAGTGCTGGGATATAAGACAGGAGCTGTCTGTGTCCCTGCTGTTCCCAAGGGTGGCTGATGTGAAGGGACTAGAGGCAGGGCTGTGAAAACAGAGCAGAAAATAAGTTTAATAACATGGATCTATGTTCGGGGATTTTTTTTGTCACTGGATGCTGCAGGACTCACAGAGGCAGGGCCTGCCCCTGCTGCCTCTGGAATGTTAAAAAACAATAATAATAAACCAGTCTTCAGTGCTGCTACTGGTTTGGTAGGATGCAAGTTTGTAAGTTTGCTACTCTCCCTCAGCACTGTTCTCCATTCAGCTGAAAATCATCTTTTTCCTTGCAATTGAAAGAAATAAAATTGTTTCCTCAGTCATATGTGGAACCTGTTGTCTCAAGGCACAGTCAGGTCTAGCCAGCCAACCTCCTCTGCCATTGTCCAGCTACCACACAACCTTCATCTGCCAAGGGACTCGTCCTTTGGCTCAAATACATGAGGTAACTGCCTGGGGCTGCCTTGAAGAGAAACCAGCAATAATTGGAAGTAATGATCTAGTAATAAAGGTCGAATTTTAATGAGTGGGGACATGGCCTAGCTTAATAACTCCTGTCTTCTGTTTCAGGATAAGGAAAGTTATTTGCTTCAAGGTGAATGCTGTACTCTGCTTTGTCCCCTTGCTCATTTAGGATTTAGGCAGTAGATAGTTAAGACAGTTGGAATTTTTTTTTCAGCTAGCTAGTTGTGCATTATAGCAGATTTGGCCTATTTTTGGAGGGTTTTGAGGCAGAGATGCTTAAAACAGCTTGCAGAAAGGACAAGACTTGCTTTTGTAAAATTCTCCTTAATGTGCCAGCATCTCTGTAACTCAGTGTTGCTGTTACTTGGTCCGTAGGTTTCAGAAACTTCTTTTTTGCCAGTTGTTTCCCTGTTTCTGGAGGTAGGGAGAGGTAAGACCTTCCAGCCTGGGGAAAGCACAAAACTTGATTGTTTTCAGATGAAGCTCCAGCTGCAAGCTGCACAGCCAACAGAGGCTAGCAATGATCACACCATACATCTTGCTAGCTTTTTTCAATTTATTTTTGTCACCCCACAAGTACTATCTTCTCTGTTGCACTACATTCTGGAAGAATTATTTGAGGAAAGACAACAAAGGACAAGATGTTAGCATTATACCATCTGAGATGGCTTTCAAAGAATGGTATGAGACTTCAAATAATTCCTTTGGTGCAGGAGAGAGACATATTTTATTTGAGGAAAAGTAGAGGAAGACTCTTAAGCCTGAAGCCTTTAGTGACAATTTCTTTCCTATTTTCGCCTTGCTGAAATTCAAGATAATTTTTTCTATCAAAATTTCTATATATAATTGGGCAATAAAGACAGAGT
Source organism: Illadopsis cleaveri (assembly GCA_013399915.1). Lineage (NCBI taxonomy): Eukaryota > Metazoa > Chordata > Aves > Passeriformes > Timaliidae > Illadopsis > Illadopsis cleaveri. Next base: position 3,141 of record VXBB01003151.1, on the reverse strand, counting down.
GCTTGGGGGGGTCTGTGGATGGCGTCACTTTTTATACTTCTTACAAGAAATGGTCATGATTGTTAGTTTATGTTAGAAGAAGGCACAATGTGCTGGCTTGTCTGTCAGTGCAGTCAGTACTTCATCCATCTGCTTAGGCTTTCTGTCTTGCAGCCGAGTTGAGCAGTGTGGTTGTGTTGATTTCTGCCTGCAACACAAAGGATTTCACTGGACAGAGACTATGCTTTTTAAAGTCTAATCTTCTTTATCATTTGAACGGGGACATAGGGGAGGAATGCAGAAATGCAATTCTGTGTGTGTGCCTCATGTCTGCTGGCACACAACTTCTGTGGCAGCCATGGAAAGTACATTTGTCTCATGCTTAGTGCCCTGGTCTTAGTGTGTCTTACAACACAAGTACTGATTTCTTTTTTTATTGTAACTAATGATTGTGGTGGGTTATTTGTTTGTTTAGTTGGGTTTTTGGAAGGGAGTGGTGGGGTTTTTTTGGGTTTATTTGTTGTTTGTTTTGTTGGTTTTTATTCTAATTAATAGGAAGCTTCAAGCTTTTGCTCAGGATCAAATCTTTTTGTGTCAGGATCAAACTTTTCTGGTGAGTGCTGCACTTTAGGCCTTCACACCTCAGTATGGACTTACTGAGGGAGTGACCAGCTTTGCTTGAGCTGTGAGCTTGGAACACGTGTAAGAGGGTGGTTAGATTGGCCTTGTTCTATGTTAAGGCAACTGTAGGACCAATAAAATGAGCATTAACAAGTCAAGAAAATCTGAAATTGCAAAATGCTTGCTGTGTCAACCCAGACACAGCTTAGCAGTAATTGCTGTAGGATATCTAAATTAAGCAGTGAGGCTTCTGTGGTGGCAACTGCTGTGAGACTTTGCAATGTACATCAGCTCCTCCAAGACCAAAATGCACTTTTACATTCAAGGAGGAGTTGTCAGCCTTGAGATCCTCACAAACAAGTCACTGAGGCCCTAAATCAGCAAAATACTTTAAGGCATATCCTTAAGCATTTTGTTGTTGATGAGGGGAGACATGAGCTGTTAATTATTTGTGCTGAACCAGGGAGATGGGAGGCTCCTTGAGTATCTTTTAAAACACTTAAATGCTAGTTGTGCCCTGAAATGCAGAGCCTGGGATGCTGTTGCCTTACCCTCTCTCAAGCTGCACTTGTCCTCTGTGAATATGCTCACTAACCTTCAAGTAACTTGCCTTGCATCTGATTCTTTGTGGGAATTTTGCCTATCCCAAGTGCTTATCACTTTAGAGGAACAGGCATAATGCTGTATTCAGCTTTAACTGGAGCACTTTTGATAACTGTCCGTCTTATTCAAATACTGCTGAGCATGGAATAATTAAATAATCTGAAAGACAAATGGAGGATGAAGCCAAGAGGGGAACTGACTTTATCTTTTATGTGTTTGCATCTATATCATACCCGGCTATTGGTGGATACTTCATCCCTATCAGCACAGCTAGCATTTTGGCGTTCACCACAGGAGGCAGAAAAAGGGAGAAAAGAACTCCCCATCCCCTCCCCAAAGCAGCAGGCAGTCACAGCTGTTCTCAAGGAGAAGGTTTGTGTCAGCAGATCTTATACAGCTATGCTGAAAAAGTTTGTGTCAGCAACCATAAAAGCTAGCCCATCAGCATTTCTGTTTTATTCCATACACAAAATGTATATTACTGAACAATTATGCCAAAGGCAGGGAATATTTCTTGATAGCACAACTTGGAAGTAGCATCTCCCTGTGGGAGCAATCATGTCACGTGCCACAGAAGTCTGTGTGGGTTTAGATGTAAATCCTTGTTGCAGGTCCTTGCTGTAAGGTTGTGTTGAGAGCCAAGTCATTTGGTGTTACATCTTGGCCAAGGTAGTCTTGGCCTGATCCAGAGTTCAGGGAAAGTAGTGAATTGCTTGTAATTCTAAAAAGCTTGTTCAAGCATGCTCCCAAAAGCATATTCATTATAAAGGAAGCTTAGTGATGTTTAGAGTTTTGGCCTCCAAAGTCTTCAGAGAATATAAAACACACAGTGATTTTGGTGTGCAGTTCAATCTAGCTGGTGTAGAGTAGAAAGGAGAACTAGGGTGAATTTTGAATAAAAATTGATTTACTGCTTTAATATAAGTTTACTGCTGTAGCTCAACCACCATTGTGTTGTGGTTGTCTTAATTAAGAAAGATGTTTTAATTTCTCTTTTGTCAAAAGTCACAGTTCAGAACATTTATTTGTTTCACAGTTCAGAATATTTAGTTCAGAACTTTGGTGGAGGAACAGAATTGGGTTTTTATTTCATTTTTCATTGAATGAGCCCTGCTTTTGTCTCCTGTGAATAGGCAACAACTTGCTGCACAGTCTTCTTCTCTGCGTATGATAAGCACAAGTTCTATAAAAAATGAACAAAGAAACTCAAGCAAAACATGCTTAAAGTAGTTAAGGAAGTAGAAGAGAAGCATGAAAATCCGCAGACACCCATTGAGGATTTGATATCTATCCATATACAGAAGCTTGACTTAATTAATCTATCCATATACAGGAGCTTAATTGCATGAGTCTCTGAGATTTCTGATAATACCGCTTTGGACAAGGGGACTCTGATGATCCAAATCAGTGTCGAAATCGCTGTGATGCTGAGATCTGCCTTGACTACTTGTTGGTTGTTACCTCCAGTCTGCTGCTGGAGGTAACTGCTGCCAGCCCCTCAGCCAGCACAGCAGATTTTGAGACACCCATTTCTTTTAAGGAGCCTTTGAGGGTATTTATGATAGATCTGGATACTTGTGTGAGGCAATGAAAGGAATGCAAGGATTAGGTGTGCTCATAAGTTTGCAACCAGGCCACTGGTGCCAGGTGATAATATTCAGCTAGGAGGGTGTGTGTGTGTCACTGTAACAACTTGGAAAATATGAAACAAAATTACAAACCCCAAAATGAAACAAAACAAAGGCCACCAAGAAAACGCCGCCATCAACAGGAACAGCAGTCTGTTGCAAAGCTTCAGCTTCACAGACTTAAAAGAAGACCCTGTCTATGTAAGAGCTAGCATAAATTTTAACAAAACAATTAAAAAGGATGCAAGGTAGAAGAAACGTTTCATGAAGTTGCAGTTTCTTCTGTCCTTTTTCCTTTCTCTTTTCCTTT
>VXBB01003148.1:72620-86431 GCA_013399915.1 Illadopsis cleaveri | reverse complement strand
TTTTTTTTTTTTTTTTTCATAGTGTCTAATGTGTCCCATATACTCAGGTATTTTAGAAATGCTTCCAGTGTCCCTGTGCTTTTCATGAACGTCTGAGGGTACAGTTCTGTTTCAAATACTGTATTTAGAATTTTGCTTTAATATTTAGTTCTGGAATGTTTGGTTTAACTTCTTAGTCAAAAGATATATTATTGGTCTTTACTCAACATGCAGCACTGAAATGGTAGTAGAGCAGTTCAGATCTGACACTTGAGAACAGCAAGGTCAGGGTTGTTTTGGCCAAAAATTGGGCTCTTTGCTCATAATTTTTCTCATATATAGGACAAAACTGACTTGTGGAATTTTCTTTAAGTTGAATTAATTTGTGTGTTTTCAGGGCTTACTGGTAACATTAAGGAATGGAAACTGGGTTTATGTACACCTGCATCCACACATAAATATGTGTGTTTTAAAAATGAACTGATTAATTTGTTTACTTTTGCTGATTTCCAGATTGCTGTTCATTTTTTTTCTTTAGTAAGTAAGGAAGAACCCAGTGATTTAATTGCCAAAATTCGGGAAAATTTCTTTTTAAAAAATAATCTTAAGTGTTCAGAAGTGTTTCCTGGTTAAGGATTGTGGGAAAGATTACAGCCATTCACATGTACTTGTTTGTAAGAAATTCCAGACATTGAACTTGGCCGTGTAGCTTTTCATAAAGTTATATTCATTTAATTGAAAAACTGTTTTTCTAACTTTTCTGTCTTTGATATTTATACCTTTCTGAAGTAACAGTCTTATCTTGTCTATGATACTTCAGTTATACAAGCAATTGAAGCTTTATGTTGCTGTTTCTTTTGGAGGAAAGGTAGATCAGAGCTGTCATAACCATGTGGTATGGTAGTTGGGAAGCAGCTGGAAAACTGGACAGTGGTCAGTCATATGAATCCTGTGCTTTGTACTCTCCAAAATTCTTTCCCTACCAGTTGCTTTGACTGAAGATTTAACAATTTTCAGTAATGAGATTTTGAAAAACCAGGATGGTAAATGATGTTAAAGAACCTCTTTGCTGCCTGTCAGGAGTTAGGCTTCCATCCAGATCAGTGGCATTGGTGTTGCTTTAGTTGTTCTCCAGTCAGCTGGGGAGTGTGAGGCTATTTTAGGGATATTTTTTCTTTTGAAGGCTAGGGGAAAGGTGCAAACCTCGAGGCACTGGGGGTGTCTCAGTCTATCAGCAGTGGTGACACACAAATGTCTGCCCTTTTGGTTTAGCTGGAGGTGGGGAAATGTATGTTGTCAGGTTGGTGGTGAAAGATCTGCTTTGCTAAGGATGTACACTGTCCTTGTGGAATTTACCTACAGGGATAAGTTAAATAGAAACCATTCTTTAGAAATCTCTAGTTCTTTGCTGTCTGAGTATTTTGAGTGAATTGAATTAGATAAGATCTAGGGAAATTCTGGAGTAAATGGTATTAAATGTCAGTTCTTTTCAGTAACTTTTGATTTGATGGTCTTTAGAAATTGTGAGGTAGCTGAGGTGTTTCTTTGAGCAGTCAGGAGTGCTGCTCCTGCAGCTAGGTTAATGCCTGCCTGAGCTTGAGAGCAGGTCCAGGACCAGAATAGGTAAAACAAGTGTCTCCTCTCTAACACACATGATGCTGGCCTTCCTGGGGAGCTGTGCTTCCAGTGGGAAAGGCTGAGGGCAAAGGCTGGTTTTTGAAGTGAAACAAGATTTAATGTGGTTTTTAATGCAAAGCCGAGGTATAGGCTCATCCTTTTTGATGTAATTCATTGGTTGCCCTAATGTTTCTGCACCCTTGCTTAAGCACAGAACTTGTGTAATGAGTAGGACCATGTTCCAAAAGTTCACATACTGCATACAAAGATTGAAAGGGCAGAAACTGAAGTGCAGCTAAAATTTTTATCTTGTGTGTGGTATTTACTGCTCTAGTTGTACCCAAAGTGTGGGGGTAAGAGCCAAATATAGAGCAGTTTGAAGCTTTCTTAAGCTGACATTTTACATTCATAATTCTTTTTATTTAGTGAGCATGGGCTAGAACCATTATCTGAAAGCTGTCAGGGTTTTACACTGACATGTGGAAAAACCTTGCTGCCTCTCATTCAGTTCATCTACTTATCAGCTGTTGAATTTGCCGATGCTTAGCTCCTCCCTGTTGGCAAGAAGCTGCTGTTGGTCTCCAGGCAACGCAGGTCCGGCTGAGCATCTCTGCCTTGCTTGAAGAGATGAAAATTTTCCATTGCGGGGAGAGGATTTTTCCTCTTGCTAATTCTTTTATCCACCTTCCTGTCTTGCCCAAGGTCATTGCATCTTTGAAACAATACAGGGATAGTTCACAAATATCAAGAGGTTATCTTTTAAGAGTTTTAAGATATAACTGCAGATATGTGTTTGTGTAACTTTTTTTAGAAATATTTCATTAGAATGTTAATTTTGGGCCTTTCATAAAACTTATTTTATTGCAAAATAGTTATTTCTTTCCCCCTTCTGCAAAAAGCTGTATGACATTGTATCACTTGCTGCAAGCAGCTAGAAATTTCTCCTGCAAAATCTCAAGTACTGGAAGGCAAAATGGAAACAAAATTGTTTGTTCAAATGTAGGTCTGTCATTGGTTGTGTTTAATCAGGTGTTCAGAGCTTGAAATCTGAAATCTTCTGCAAATTCTTGGCTTGTGTGGCACAGAGCCATTGCAGCCCTGACTGTGTCTCTGAAAGACAGACTGTGTTAAAATAGGGGAATGATAATCTTCATAATAGGTACAGAACATACCACTCTGCTGTTATCAGCTATCATCATGTAGCCTTTGACCCTCTGTCTGGATTGATCCTGCATGTGGAGGATTCTCTATTAGAGACAGCTGGAACCAGTTACTGCCCAGTTTTGCATTTTTACTGGAAAAAGAAAGGATTACTCATAAAATGGTTTTGACCACTGAGAGTCTTGCTTTGTGTGTGTGCTACGATGGATGGTAGGACAAGAGGTGGCACAGGCCTGGTTTGGAGCTGAGCACATGCTCATCAGCCAGTTAAGAGCCCAAACAGACCAGGGAACTACTGATTTCACACAGTAGCCAGTCAGCTCTACTGCCTCTCTTAGTCCCTGTCTTCTGTCCTGCTGTGCTGGCATCCAGAAGGTTGGAAGGAACTGAAAGAAAAAAAAAAATCATTTGGATGACTTGTTTAAGCTGGTTAATAGTGCACCAGGTTGTTGAGACTTAAAATGAACAGAATTGAGGACAGAAGGTACAACCTTACTGAGGTTGTTTGTCGTTAGTAAAAGCAAGGGTTTGAGGAGTTTATGCCAAAGTCTGTATTAAAATTAGCACAGCAAAAATGGTTTTATTTTCTTGAAGCACAGAGGGTTTTAACCATACCCAAATAGCTGTGCAGTGCTGTGATGCAGAAATTTTCTACACTACCTGAAACTTTATCAGGAATTTTGGGTGCTGCTTAAATTCGTGCTTATTGAAGATGACCTCTTTTCTTTTGCCACTTGTTCTTTTCCTTTTTCATATCTTTTTCCAGAAAAATGGCAATTTATTTGCCACAAGCTTTAGATGTATGAAGACAGTGTGATAGCATTTGATTTTTTATGACATAATTTAGTTTAATGAGGTTACAGAAATGAGAAGTGAAACTGCCTGACATGATAGGCATCATCTTGATCTTTCTAAGGTGTTAGCACTTTCAGAAGGTTCATTCAATTTAACAAGAGATACTAGGTTAAACTGATGGGTAGATGTGTTCATACTAATATAACTGTTAATGCAACTGGGAATCTGTTCAGGATACCTTAGGAAAATTGTTTCTGGCTGAATAGAACCAGTCAGTTTTCTGAAGAGACGTCTGTGAGTGTTAAAGTTGAGGGTATAGTTCTAGATAACCCTGACCAAAGTTACATAAGAAAAAATTAAAAATTGTATTATTTCTAACAGGGAGGGAACAAAATGATTGAGAATGTCATTTGGAGTTTGTGGAGATAGATAAGTAGTCTCTTGAGGATGAAGGTAGATCAAGTAAGTGCTGATGGAGCTGCAGTGAATTGCCTGGTGAGAGGATGACTGACTTCAAGTCGTTCCATTTAAACAAAGCCTTTGACATACTTTAAATCTAAGTGCTGAATTGTGATTATGTTCTAAAGTGCGAATAATGTTTTAACATCACTATGTGCAAAATTTGCTTCCAAAAAATAAAGTGCTTTTTTCATAAGCTTGACTTCTTGAAATATTTTCCCTCCCTCTTAGTGTGCTGGTTTTTTGCAAATGCAGAACTGGAACATCAGCACACTGTGGATGGTGGTGCTATGTTGTGGAATTTTGAAGAGAAAATAGGTTTTTGGCAATCATCCTCTCTGACTCTTCCGTTTTTGGTGAGTAATGGTTTTAAACTAATATCTTCAAATTGTTTCTTTAAAGACAGCTGTGTAGTGCATACTTGCTGGCTGCCGTAAAAATTGCCTTTAAAGCAACAGATATTTTTAAGGGAATAAGACATACTCCAGCTGTGTCCCATTGTTTGGGCTATTTAAACTAGCTAGCTCTTGCATATCATTAAATGTATTTCTGCCTGCTGCAAGGATAAGAGCAGTACAGCTAAGATCCTGATAAAGCTTCCTTTTCCAGATTACTCAAATAGATAAGATTTTTTTCCAAGTGGTTTTGTGTTCCTATTTGAATATGTAAACTGTGAGAGATTAAAATGGATTAATTCTTTGGCTGTGATTATTATGCTAAGCCTGTAATTGGCCTCAGATGGTGTAAGAGGAGATCACTGAACAATGAAACATTAAATACATAAATAATTTTTTAAGCATTTTTTAAGTACTATGCAGGTGTACCTGTAGAAAAGGTCGTTTTCGTGGGAAGAAACAGTTCTTGAAGTGAGTTGCATTTACCAGGGGAAACAGGCTAGATTTTTTTCCTTGATTTGTTGTGCCGCGTGAGAGTCTGTCTTGTAAGACTTCTCTCTTGTCCTTACTTGCTCTCATCCAATCTGCTGCAGTTAAACAAGAAGCACATGGAAATTATTCTGCTGTATCTTTTGGGTTTGAACGTCTATAATTGCACTGGCAACCCTGCAGGGCGCTATGTGTTCAAGGTCTTAGGTCTCAGTTACTTTCAGCTCTTTAGGGAAAGAGCCTGTAGAGGTCAGGGAGTCATACAAACTCTTCCCTTTAAGATGCAAATCTGGGTAGTGTTTTCTAAATTGAGATGTGTTTGCAGTAGTTTGAGATGTTTTGAAACTAAAATATAGATTAAATGCATCTCATTAATGTGAGCTTTTCTGGAGCAAAAACTCCATTTACCTTAGTCATCAGAGGTATTCTCGGAACCTACGTTTGTATGGGGATAGGCATTCCAAAACATGATGACTATCTCCTTCTGGGCTGCTTTTCAATAATTTCCCACGTGAAGGCACTAAACATTTTTTGAGGGGTATTGATGGTATAGGTGAATATACCCATAAATGACAAGCATGAAATAGGTAACTGTGCATTTAGGGTACTATTCTTCCTATAATAATTTATTTGTTAATGATCTTTGCTGTGCATTCCTTTGGAAGTTTTTGCTCAAAGAGTTAGCTTGGATTGTGGGATCTAGGCATCAAAGCTTTAATTTAACAATCTTGTCCTTTGGGCCCCTAGTGCTTATGTTACAAAAAGCATTAGATGTTAGGATTTCTAAAGGAATTACACAGAGGGAGAAATGAGGGTGGACTTTGAATGGAACTTGACACTTGTCCTATATGAACGTTATTCTTCCTATCATAACAAATGGATCACAACTGAAGGGCTGGTCACAAAGATTCCATGTCCTTTCATTGAGTGACTCAAAATGCAGTTCCCAGACTGCTAAATTCATGGTAAAGGGAAAGGCATAGCCATGGATATATTTTAATCTTAATGCTGGAATTTCTTGAGGGTGTTGGTGTCTTGAATAATACTTTCATGTGTGTAATCCACAGAATTTAGCTCTTGCTGTCATATTTTCAGACGATTAAAGGCTGAGTGCTATTTTGGTTTCCCCATGACAAAGGGCAGTACTGTCTTTTTGTAGCAACTGGTGATTTTGGCTGCTGATGCCAGAATACCATTTTAAGATGGATCAGTTTCTAAATAGGAAGTTTAAGTAGCTACGTTTTGGTGGTTCAGGTTTCCTTAGTTTCCATGGCATTTTTTTTTCTTGGAAAAGAGACTGGTGCTTAAATTACACAATCCCTGAAAAAACTACATGGGTCAGAATTCCATGCTCTTTTCTGTCTGAATATGCCTAGTAACTTGTAACTTGGCTTTATTTTAGTTCCAGGGAGGTAAAATAGCTTTACTTGACAGGTAAAACTGGCATTTTTCCAGAACTTTGTGTATGTAGGTGTTAAGATTACAGATAACAAATGGTGTAGGGAAAGCTGAAAGCTGTTGCTTTTCTTAGATGTTGAAATATCAATTGTGCTGGGCACAGAACCTCCCTGCTGAATTTTAAGAAATTGCAGCTGAGGGGCTGCTGTGCATGCTTATGTAAAAAGGCTAGAAGTTCTTGGTGACTTGGCCTGGATGACTTGTCTTGCTTTCCTAGACAAAAGGATTGGGGAACTGAGCTTCTCATAATAATGTAGACCTGGTTTAAGGAATATAGGAATAATAATTGTGCATGAGGAATAATAGTCATAGAACATTATGCAACTTCAGGTTGGTTTGTGTGTAGTTTGCTCCCTTAATATGTTATGCCTAATGTTTCATAGTTCTTAGTTTTGTCTGTTAAAGCTGTATTTAAAAGTCTTTTTGGTATAGGAGGTGGCTCTGCAGCTATTGTGTTAAATATACAGGTGTAAATACATGTCTTAACCTCTGTGGCAATGTTTATGTCTGTGTTATATTTAAAGCAAGACAAAACTAGAACTCCATGTTTGGGGACTAAAAGGAGATAGGATAAACATGTTGCTAGTCAAAAAATGTTTTGCATTGAAAGAGAGTATCTTTATACATTTTTCACCATCTTAGTACATGTTCTTTCATTTCTGTATTACAGACAAAATTCTTAGTGGATAGAAAAGGCTTGATGCTCTGGTTACAAGAAAGGATATTTCAGGGTGCTGTCTTACACTCCTGAGAAACAACAGAACAGGACTTTAATGTAGCACTTGCGAGTCCTTTGCCATTGTAGCTGCTGTTGAACTGTCCCTTTCCTTTCAGAGTGGAAGAAATATCTAGGGTAGTACCTTTTGTGTGATAGCTGACATCCTCAGAAGAAACGAGGGCATTTCAAGGTATTTTTCGGCAGTTTGAAAGCAGAAAAATGCGTTCTTCCTTGGCGGGAATCTTTTGTTGACTAATGTTAAGTGTTTGCTAATGTTAAAAACAGGATTAACTTTCTACCTTGATGGGGCAAGACTGCTGTGGAGTCGTCATGTTCCCAAAGGGTTTTACAAACATGTTTTGTAGGAATTTTGTGCATGAGTTCATGTATGATTCTGGGTTTCTAGAATCCATATGTTACGCATGCTTAAGTAAATTATGATACTTGTGGGTCCCTTCCAACTTAGAATTTTCTGTGGACAACCAGTATGCCTCTTCAGTACATAGCCCTTAATTTGTGAAATTCATCCAAGGCATTCGTTTCCTTATTTATCTCGAGACATTACTTGATTTTCTAAAGTGCAGCAATGTAGTGCTGCAATTACCAGCCATTTAGTAAAGATTGGTTTAAAAAAAAAAAAGACATTATATCAATATTTTTAAGAAGCACGTGGCTTCTTTTATTGGTCTAGTCCAAGCACACGACATGAAACAAGAAAAATTTGCTCTTTCTTGGCTTTTTGTGTCTGTAGGTGGTTATGATAGATGTGCCACTACAGTGTCTGACTCCCAGCACCCTCATGATTTACCACTAAAAACTATAGTAAAAGTTTTTCTGCTTCTGAAGGGAAAGCATACATAGACCAAATATGTAGGTCTGAAGGAGTTGGTTACTCTTGAGTTTGCAAGTGTTCTGCTGAGTATTTTTACAAAGCGTCATGCTTACTCATCCCTGAGTATAAGTTGTGTAACTTAATGGTCATTATATTGATTGATTTGCTGCAAAGGAGCTTAAATAACCTTGACTTGCATAGAAAGATACAGCTCAGCATCATTTCATCACCACAATCACCTTTTTCAAGTTATACTTAATGAAAAAGAAGAGTTTTCCTCCCCTAGTCTTTCTTTAAAAGAAAGACTCTATTTCCTCCCCCTTGATGCTATGACACTGTCCCTCTACCCCTTATGGTGTTGAAGACTATTGTCTGTTTTATTACATTTGAATTATTTGCTGCTTATAATACTTTTTTTTTTGTTTATAAATAAAAGAATTCTGAGAACTGACAATGTCAGTCCTCTTTTCTATCAAACTTTTCCTTTCAAACTGGTTACCAGAATAAATGTTTGCCTTTTGTAATCGTGCAGAATTTAGGGCTGCTCTTAAGACTTTTCCCAAAACTGTAGGTTTCCTACAAGCATTTCTATCTCAAGGAGTTAAAAAATATAAAGTATAGCTTTTACTATTTAGTTATATTAATTCTATTGCAGATATAGACAGCTTCAGAAAGGATCCTAGTGTGGGATTTGCATTGTATGTAGAGGTATAATGCATCCTCAAAATCAGGAATTGATTAAAACAATTGTGATAAATGAATGCAGAGCTCATTTTTCTGTTAAGAATTAGAAACATTTATTTTAAAATGTTTGCTCCCTTATCTGATGCAGTTAATTTTTAAAATGTGTTTCTGATACTGTTCTAAGGCAGCTGACTGGACACTAGAGGATATGAGTATCTACATTCTAATCTTAAGAACTTCTGAAAACAGAATGCATCAGAGTAACTTCAGTTCCTGACCCAAGCAGTAGCTAGAGTGAATGTTAGAAGCAAATAATTACTAATGTTATTCTGGGCATATTTGCTAATAAAACAGTGTTTTGTGTGGAGGAATGGCATTGATTTCCATCAAAATTATTCACAAGCTGTGCAAGACCTTTGAACCTGTGCATGTTTAACATAGTTAATGCTTTTAATACTCTAAAGTTGCATCCTCTGCTTTCTTTGATTTAAGGAATGTACCTTGCTATTTGTAAAGTACCACATTACTAGTAACGGAACAAGTAGTTCAGTCACATGAGGACTTGTAAAATTCCTGTAACTGTTCTTGGTTTATAGGTGTATTATTGTAAGCTCTTATAATGTGTTTATCCTGCTTCAGTTGTGAAAGGTCATTCTCTTTGAGCAATATAATGACTTACCAGCTCAGACCTCAAGTGCGTTTTCAATGTTGTGCATGAAACAGGTGGTGGGGTGGGCTCTCAAAAACATACCATGTGTTTTGTTGTTTCTTCATGAATGTTCTTTGGGCTGAAGCAGCTTTCTCTTTGACCGATTGAATAGGTCACTGATACTCTACTGTTAGCTGACTGTGCCATTCCTCTTTCCCTGTACATTGATTTTGCACAACCTGGTTTTTGGTAGCAGGGGGACCAGAAAGGTTGCTCCTGTGAGGAGCTGCTGGAAGCTTCCAGCATGTCCAGCAGAGCCAATCTCTGATGGCTTTGAAAATGGACATGCTGCTGGTCAAAATTGGGCCAATGAGAGGGGCTGGTAACACCTCTGTGATGACATATTTAAGAAGGCAGTCAAAACAAAGTCACAGAGTTTTGCTCCTGGTCAGAGAAGAGGAGGTGAGAACATGTGAGGGAAACAACATGGCAACACCAAAGTCAGTGGAGAAGGAGGGGAAGGAGGTGCTCCAGGTATGAAACTGAGATTCCTCTGCAGGCCATGGTGAAGCAGGTTGTCCGCTTGCAGCCCATGGGGATCCTCGGGGGATCCAGAGATCCACCCTGCAGCCTGTGGGGGAGTTGCCCATGCTGGAGCAGGTGGATGCCTGGAGGAGGCTGTGATCCCATAGGAGACCCAGTGGAAAAGAGGGCCCTTGCTTCCAGGTTGGAGCAGCCTGTCCTTGGAGGACTGCACCCCGTGGAAAGAGAAGCCCAAGTCACAGCAGTTTTGGGAAGACTCTGTACCCGTGGGGGGAATTCATGTCGCGGTGGGTAGACCTGCTGCTCGCAAGAGTGGACCCACGCTGGAGAAGTTCAAGGAGAGCTGTCATCCATGGGAGGGACCCCACTGTCTCACAGGGGAAGGAGTCCTCTCCTGGAACAGGGAAAGAAAATCTCGGTGATGAACTGACCCAGAAACCCCTGTGCCCTATCTCCCTATGTTATTGGTGGGAATGAGGGAGGGGCTGGGGGGAGGTGGTGTTTTAAGGGCTTATTTTACCTCTTATTATCCTCCTCTGATTCTGTTAGAAATAAATTCATTTTGCAACCTTACGTTGAGCCTGTTTTGCCCTTGAAGTGTTTCTCCCAGTACTTGACGTGTGAACTCTTCGTTAATTTTTGTCTTCTCTCTTCTGCCCTGCTGTGGCAGGGGAGGCTGAGCGAGCGACTCTTGTGGGTGCCTGGCGTTGTGCCACTGTCAAACCAAGACAACTTGGAATCTTGGAAAAGGGCTTTGCTTTGCTTCAGTTCCCTGCAGCAGCTCTGCTCTGCAGATCTCTACCCTGTCAGCTTCCTCTGCACTCCCCGGTGAACTGAGAAAAAAAAACAGGCAGAAAGCTTTGCTGCCTTGCTATTTCTGTCCCTGTAAAGCTGATTTATGAATATGTGGAGTTGAAGATGTTAACCATCCAAAATAAAAAGCCTGCACTGGAGAGAACTCTGTTTAACAGATTTAACAGAAGGGCAGCTCTGCATCAGTAGTTCTACCATTACAAAGTTTTGGCAGGAGGTGTATTATTTTTGAGATTGTTATGAAGGAAGAAGCTGCTTAATTGAGAACTCTCCTCTCCAGAGGATGTGTTCATTAATACAATTACAGATGAGACTGAGTCGAGAATCTGTAATGTCATGAAGTACCTTCCAAAGAATGCCATCATCTGAGATTAATATTAAAAGCCTGTAAACATGAATTCATTGTGGTATTCTTTTGATGGTCATTGTCACACATGATGGGGATAAGATTTCTATACATGTCACTTCTGGTTTGCAGGCTTCGGTTTTAAACATCTTTTGCTGCTTAGTGTTGGAATGACATTGCTCAAGCTAATGTTACTTTGTCTAGGCACATTTGTTTGCTCCTTCAAGTTATGTCAGATTTTTCTCTTAAAATGCTTGACATGTGAAGGGTTTTTTGAATCTGCTTTTTTGGGTGTGTTGTTTGAACAAAACTCTTAGTCAAAGGCACTTAAAAGCATGTAGGAGGAAAAGGGCAGGGGGGGAAGATTGCCTAAAGACAGCTGTTCTGGGCTCTTTGTTCCCCAAAGCACATTGAGAACAAACTGGGTGTAGAATCAGAGGAAAGGCGGTGAAGAACAGCATTGTGCTTGCGCTGGTCAGTGCCACTTGAAACTGTTGGTCTTAGGTCAAAGCTTTTATTTTTAAGGAACTGAAACCAGTTTGGCATATTGTGAGGCAGTTTATGGAATTAAGGTATTTATAAATGAAGCAGTTAAAAGTGTTTCTGATGGGCATTACAGTTGTGCTCAGGCCCTGTTAATCTGAATGGCAAAATTCCAAATATTAAGGAGAGCCAAAATGACAAACAAATCCTGGTGGTTAGTAATGGTAATGTTAAGGCATGCAGCAGAAAAAAGTAAGATCTTACTCAAAACCTTTTTGCGAGTGAGAAGAATTTCATTGGGCGAAAACAGACTGAATTTACTAGGTAAACAGTACTTCTTGAATGGCTAAAATATATTAATTGGTCAAAGTGAAAACTATAGCCTCATTGAAACCTAAATTATTGACAAGATTATGTGGTCTTGCTGCTGTCTTCTTGAGCACTGTTACTATGTTCAAATCATATCTATTTTAAGTTCATAAAAAGGCACTTAGTTGCCTTGCACAATTAAGGAGCTTGGCTAACAGCTTTATAGCAAGGAACTCCTTGCTGATGCTCTGTTCAGCAGTCCTTGCGCACAGTTTCTGCTGCAGAGCTGTGTTCATAGAGCTTTTTTAGCCTGGATACGTACTACAAAAATTCAGTTGTAGAAATGGAACATGGGGGAGTTGTGCTGTAGTTTTGGAAGATAAAAACAGAAGGAGAGCTTACTGATACAGGCACAGTAAACTTATCTTCGTTTGTGTGAGCCTCCCCCTTTATTTCTGGTAGATTCACATTTGTCTTGTGGTAGTTCTGAGTGGGTACACTGTGCTTGAGTACATACAAATGTTTCTATCATTTCTCAAAAAAAAATCACCCCTATCTAAATACTGTGTTATTTATAATAACTTATAAAAATTTGTATAATATCAGAGCACTAAAAAAAACTTGCTATTGTTTTTCTTGAATGGGAAGTTACACTATGTGATGTGCTGCCAGACCTTAATTGTTCAGGAAAGGGTGGAGTGGGTAGTCCTGTCCAATTCTGTGCTTGGCTGTTTCATTGCTGAGTGCATGGGGTGATTTGTGTACGAGTGTTGTCCAGACCACTTGGGTATCCATTAAAGCAAACAAGTTGAGCTGCTACTAATGAGCTCCCTGAAGATGTATTGGGTAAACAAGGTGTACCAATTGGTGTGGAAGGCGTATGTTATCTATGTTGGAGGTGATGTTTGCTAGAGTCATTTGTATGGCATAAATATCTTCAAAACTTAACTCCTGATGCAACTGTAATGCAGGAGGACTGGGACAGATATAAGTGTTTGAGGTTAAAGGACGTTGCAAGGTACTTTCTGAGTGTGAGTCTGAATCGCTGCAGTTGGCAATCCGTGTCTCTGTATTGGGGTAATTAGGAAGGCAGTCGCAGAATGGTGATGCTGTCTTGGAACAAGTGGCTCTTGTACTGCTGCTGTTAAGTGTGGCTGTGTAATGTAAAGCTCTGTCACTGCAAGATCATGTACATGTGTTACCACACCTCCAGTGAAACCTGGCACACTTCTGGCTTTCCCTCAGCAATTCCAGAAGACTGGAGGCATTATTGGCTCTAGAAAATCCTGATCAAAACTCAAGAGTTGTAAAATTACTGATTCAGTATACAGATTGATACTTACAATTTCTGTAGGAGAAAATAGAAACAATTCTCAGAGTTTACTCAGAAGCTAATGTGGCTTGTCAAGTGTGTATTTGGAGACAGCTCCAAGTGTGTTTTACATGTTCTGGTGAATCGGCTTTCAGGTGAGCCTTAGTGAAGAGCAGTGTGGCTCTGCATGGAGTGGGTGCTACTGTGGGGAGCCATGGAGAAATAAATCTGTGACTCTGGAGCAGTAACAGTGCTCCCTTCTGACTGTGGCAGCTGAAGAGATACATTGGACTGTCCAGGACTTGGAGACAGGCCATGGTTACCTGGCTTTTCTGCGCTGTCTGGGCACTTCAGGGTTGCTCAGCTTGGTGCAGTTTGGTAGGTTTTTTTGAAGTGGCTTGTGTTTTGGGTGTAACTGAGAGGTTTTTTATTTGTGTCTTGAGTTGTCAAATTGTTGATGCTGAGGTACATGAGAAAATTCTGTGGTGATGCAGTAGCTGCATGTGGTGGTTTCACATTTGCCGATTGAGAGATAGGATTTTGGGAGGAAAAAAAAGGCGAAACAGGCTCAACTTAGAAGTAAAAAGATAGTTTATTAACACACAATAAGAAAAAGAAGAGAAAATGGAACCTTCAAAATCCTTCTCCTCCCCCACAAGTACTCACTTTCCTACAAACCACATAGAGACAAAACTTAAGACAGTCAGTTTCACCATTTAAATATAGTCTTTCATCAATTCTTCAGGAGAGGAGTCTCTTGTTTACTATG
>VXBB01003148.1:1772-70022 GCA_013399915.1 Illadopsis cleaveri | reverse complement strand
CTTTTTTTTTTTTTTTTTCCTTTCCCCCCCACTTGTTTAATGTTTGTTTACAAAGGATTTGGTAAGGATAGATAATAGTGTTTTGTGTAAGCTTAGTAGTGGTCTCTTTTGTGCTTTGATTTCTTCTCTGACTTTCATTTGGATTGTAGTTAAGTACATGCCAGTAAGGTGTCTTGTTGAGTACTTGGAGTGTTATTTCTGCCATTAAGGAAATGAAAATTCATGGTGTTTAGGTAGGCAAGGATCAAGTAGCTGTGATGAGGCTGAGTCAGAAGTTATGTAGGAGTGGAAATTCCAGTTCTCCTAAGAATTGCACTAGTTAACAGGAATACTTCTTTTTCTTTCACCTATTCCATCAACTGCTGCCTGATGATTAATAAATAATATGTCTGAAGCACTTTCTTTAAATGGAATTGCTTTTTAAAGTACACTGATTTTAACAACCATGATGGTGATGAAGTTTTGTG
Source organism: Illadopsis cleaveri (assembly GCA_013399915.1). Classification (NCBI taxonomy): domain Eukaryota; kingdom Metazoa; phylum Chordata; class Aves; order Passeriformes; family Timaliidae; genus Illadopsis; species Illadopsis cleaveri. Next base: position 69,555 of record VXBB01003148.1, on the reverse strand, counting down.
TTCTGTTTGTGAAAGTGATGGAAGACTTCAGTGATGTTTCAGAGTTAATATTCTCTGCTCATTTACAGAGACTTTTTGCCATGTCTAATTACGAGTTCTGTTGGACTGGGAGAAAATCTGATCTTTGAATGATACTTTTCAAAATGTAATAGAACAATTATACTAGTGTACGTGGCTTTCTGGGAAGTATGGGGAGGGATTTAGAGGGAAAGGGCCTCACTTGGTCCACCTCTGTTTTCTATTTCCAGAGTAAAGGCAAAGAAGCCATTTGCTAGCTGGCTCCCCCACCCTTTTTCACATTGTCCTTTCCTTTGTGACAGCGGCACAGTCAGAGTTTCTGCACTCCCTGCCCCAGCCACTGCAGGTCTGGGAGCTGCCTGCCCAGCTTGGAAATTCCAGTCTCTCACCGACACCTCTCCCCTAGCTAGTGATGAGCTGCAAGAACTGTGCAGACTGATTGATCTGAAATAGAGGGCTAGAAAACAAAATAAAAAACAATTCAGATAATTGTTATGGCTTCTCTATTAACCTCTGAGACTTATTCATATAGCACTGGGCACATCTGTCAGTGCTTCACTAAGACTCTTAAAATGCAATGCAGTGCTCTAGAGACTCCTGAGGGGAAGATGAGGAGAAAAAATGCTTTTGAGGTTCACCGTGTTTCTGTACCACAAACAAATTTGCTTTGTATTGCGTTTTTGTTACTTACTCCACAAGATTTCTGCATAACCAGTATCAATAAAATATATTCCAAAAAGTAGAAGAAAATGTATAATTAAACATGGTGATTCTAAGTGGAAGCTTTTGGACTAGTTTCTGTTGAAATGTGACACTTCCTTTGTTTTGCTCTCCTTGCACATCTTTCCTTTCCCTTGGGGATCTATAAACCAAGTATTGTTTTGATAAGTGCTTTTTGCTTAGCTGTCATGCAAAATTTAAAAAGTTTTTGGTGTGAATTTTTTTTGTGCAGGTCACTTTTCACTGCAAGATGTTAACAAATGCTTTACATCTCACTTAGAATTAGACCAGTCAGATTTTTTTCCATTAATAAAAAATTTTATTAATTGAAATGGTGTCCTGTTATTATTTGATTGTTACTTTACTGCCTCAGAGAGAGAAAATGACCTTTTGTATCATTGTTGTGCCAATATGATAAATTGTCTTTTGTGGGGTGTCATTTTTGTCTAGCTCTTTTGATATTTGTTAGGTTGGCAGATGAGGTTTGGCCTGTGGCAAGATAGAAACTAAGGACTGGGGTAAGAGAAAAAATCAAGTTGCTGTATTTTTAGTGTAAAAGAATGCATTCTAAAAGGCTTGCTTGTCACTTGAGCAATTCATAACTGTCTGGGTCCTTTTTCTCTTCAGGTGTGGTATCAGTGAGCTTTGAAGAGGATGAAGATGGAAACTTATGTCTAATAGCATATCCATTAAATGGGGACCACGATAACTTAGAAAACTTAGATAACTCTGACTGTGAACCCAAAAGTAAGCTATTGCGGTGGACTAACAAAAAGACGATGTTGTTAGAAAATGAGAAGATATCCAAGGAATGGGTCCGGCAGCACAGGAAAGAGGAAAAAATGAAAAGGTAAGTTTGACTTTTAGCTGTCAAATTCTGGTCTCCAGAATTCCAGGGAATTCTTCAGAACTCTTCTGCTTTCATTTTCTTTTCTTCTCTTGTTTCTTTTGTTTTTCCTGACCTCTTCAGTGCAGACGGGTTCACTAGTGAAACTAGCACATCCTTAGCCCTGAGTAAAGGCTAAGTTTAGTATTTTCATTTTTTTCTGCTGTGATCAATTGAAACAGGTTTCCCAAAGTTATTTTTGAAGCTTCAGAAAGAGAAAAAAACCACAAACCAAACAAACCAGCCACAAAAAAGCACCCCTACAAACAAACAAAAAACATTTACCCACCTGCAGAAGAATAATAGTTTAAAAAAAAAAACAACCTCGAACATATTTGAGTGCTACTATGTATGGCATACTTTGTTAGGAATCCTGCTTTATCCCTGCTAGTGACATTTTCACCCTTGTTCATTCCTGTTAAATGTGCCCACCACAAACTGTGGACTGTGATGTGTTGTGCTAAAAACAGTGACCTTAGCAAAGGATAAACCTTAAGGTGCATCGCTACCTCTTGCATTTTTTCATAGAAGTCATGCTCACAGGTAAAGGATATATAAGTAGAATTACTATGTATTATGTAATATTTGGCTATATGCTCATTTATATTAGTATGGAAGTGGCTTTGTAATGGTTGAAATACTATTTATGGGCATCTGGCTCACATGTGCAGAGAGGAAAATAAAGCTTTTGCTTGCTGTTAATGAAGGTGAGCAAAATAGCTTGTAAAGTTAAATCCATTGACAATCTCTCTTCAAGAGCTTATTTTTCCTTTTGACCTGTAATTTACTACTTTGTTCTGTTTTTCTAGTCACAAACTGGAGGAAGAATTTGAGTGGCTGAAGAAATCTGAAGTCTTGTATTACACTGTAGAGAAAAAAGGAAATGTCAGTTCTCAATTTAAACACCATAATCCTTGGAGCATGAAATGTCACCAGCAACAGTTACAGCGGATGAAGGAAAATGCAAAGCACCGAAATCAATATAGTATCCTTTCCTGAAAGTACCTTATAACAATGGAATGAGTAGGGCTCTGTCTTTTATTTCTTGAACGTTCCAGATAAGAGTACAGAGCAGGCTTAATTGCAGTTCCAAGAGACTCTCTGAAGCTGTGATTTATTTGGCATCTTTGAAGGGTTTGGCAGCACTTTCTAGAAATGGGATTTTCCAGCATGTAACAAACTACCTAAGCTAGGAAATTCAGAGAACTGAATTAAAATCTTCATATTGTGGGTTAGTGGACGGGTTTTACAGCATAGTTTGTTTGATGTCTTCCACAAGAACAGTTTCTAGTGAGAGTTTTCAAAGGAGATGAGTTCTGACACTTTTTATTACTGTTTTGATATTGGTGATCTTAAAAACCAGTGTCCTTTTCCTCTTTTCATCAGTTTCTTAAATATAGAGGATGTTCCAGTGCCTGGAGTTTCTGCTTCTAGTAGCTTCTTTTTAATGAGCTTTAAGAAAAGTTGAATATAAACAGTCATGTAGGATTGGAGCATGAGAAACAAAAAACTGACTGAATCCATGAAGCACATTGAAGCACATTGGTTTTGTGCTGTGGAACCACAGGAACTCATCTCCACCCTGAGCATTCTAACAAAAAGTGATCTTGCTGTAGGCTTGGGTGCAACTGATATATCCTGCAAAAGTAGCAGTATCTAAATACTGAGGTAAACAAATTTCTCAAAGAGAGGAATTTTGCTGATGGTTTACTGAAACATCTGTGACTAATAAATTATCACATTGATAGGATTTTATGTTTGTTACCCTCACCATTTCACTGCAGATTATTATTCAGTTGCCTAAGAAATGTGTGATATCTTTGGCACAGCAATAATACAGATGTTTTAAAGTTGTAAAGATGGTATGGAAATGCTTCACTGGTTTTGAATGGTAATACAAACACACAAAATCTTCACTTCCCACAGAAAAAAAGTGTCTCTTGCTAGACAGGAAATACTTCATAATTCAAAGTCAGCTGCCAAGTTACATTTCTGTATAACCCTGATTTTGGTTTTCACTTAATGTGGAAATTCACTGGTCTCTCGAGACCAGTAAATCTGGAACTGGCTTAAAACAGAGTGGGCATCTTAAGTTTATGTAACTAATTTTTCTAAATTACTTTATACTTAGGCATGTTTTGGATATGCTTGAAGTTAAGAGTGAGGCACTATAAAATCTATGGTAATGTTTTTAAAAGCTGTATTCCTTGTTGTGAGGCTTGTTCCTTAATGAATCAGAATTCATTTTGCTGGAGAACCTGACGTCTCGCTATGAGGTTCCGTGTGTGCTGGACCTGAAGATGGGGACTCGGCAGCACGGCGACGATGCGTCCGAGGAGAAAAAGGCGAATCAGATCCGCAAGTGTCAGCAGAGCACCTCGGCCGTGATCGGAGTGCGAGTCTGTGGCATGCAGGTGAGAGGAGAACTCACCACGTGTGGCCAGCAGTCTTGCACCTGTTTCTGTTATAGTGAAGTTTTGGGTTTATGTAGCCATCTCACAAGTTGTTGCCCTCGAGCTGCCGTGCTTCGTTTCCTTCACAGAGGGGAGTGAAGATTTTGAGTATCACTGATCAGCTGGAGGTGGCAGCATCTGCAGGAGCAACCTGCAGCCCATGCTCTGCATCAGTGAGTGCAGGCTCTGAACACACAAATAGCCTCCTGCACCATGTCAGCAGTTCAAAACTGTTAAAACTACTGATTCAATTAACATTTCAGGATAGCATAGGAAACAGTTATGGGGGGGGCAGTTATATGCATTTTGAATTAAGCGTGGAAATTTGTCAAAATATTAAGAAGCAATCAATTCTGTTCTGTAACTTTGAAAAGCCAGATTTTTCACTGCTTGAAGTAGACTTGTTGCAAAGTGCAAGCAAGAAGTGTTTGGTAAATGTGATAAGACTTGTTGCCAGATGAGGAGACATTGTGTGGACTTTCACCTGAATTTTTTGTTTACTTGTTTCTGTATTCCTAGAGTGACAAATGGGAAACAACATGTTTGTGTTTGAGTTTTTTTCCTGAAGCTTCTCTCCTCCTCTCCAATAGATTCCAGGAATGCTAGCAGTGTTTGCTAGAACTTGTTCCACAGCAGGACTGTTGGCATGCGTAGTGTTCAACTCACTGTTCAACTTCAGATAAAAACATGAGGCAGAAATGAAAGTGTGGGAGCTGCATTTCTAACCACAGTGTGCTGGGATTTGAGCAGGGCATGGCTATTGTTCACTTTCCAGTGTTGACCTGTGCTGGAAAACAGAAAGGAACTTTGGAAACACCTGCTATCCTTTCTTGACTCACATGTTTAGGCATTATTGAACTATTGGTTGTATAGACCACTCTCCTATGCCTTCCTGCAGGAAGGCATTTTCCTGCAGGAGCACCTCTGACTTCTTCAGATACAGATGATTATGGGATACACCTTAGTTTTGTATAGGAATGTTTGCTGTCACTGAGATCTCAGCATGCTCAGAATCACTGGTGCATCCTAGAGCAGAGGCAGCTGAATGAGTGGCTGTGGTACAAGTTGTAGCTTGAGACCTCATAGCTTTGGAGATCTTGGCTGCAGCTTTCTTAATCTCACTTAAAGTGCTTGTTCTTACATTCTGGGTGGAAAAGCTCAAATCTAAACTGAAGGAATTTTCCACTTCCTCTTAAGCTGCACAGACCCTACGGGATCTGTTGATAGCAATTTCTATAATTGTGCAAGAGCAATTTTAGAGAGTAGTATGTCATCTTGTAAAAGCTTTAAGGGGCATGCTTTTTTAGTTTTTAGGGGGTTTTTTTGTGTCCCCTCAAGGCTTTGGTGTCAGTGTACCAGCAATTTTTAACTATTCCTTTTTTCTTGTCTTGTGTTTGTATATGCAGGTCTACCAGGCAGGCACTGGCCAGCTGATGTTCATGAATAAATACCATGGGAGAAAACTCTCAGTCCAAGGATTCAAAGAAGCACTTTACCAGTTCTTTCATAATGGCAAATACCTGCGCAGGGAACTCTTTGAGTCCGTTATTAAAAAACTTACTGAACTCAAGTCTGTGCTGGAGAAACAGGAGTCCTATCGCTTCTATTCAAGCTCCTTGCTGATCATCTATGATGGAAAGGAAAGGCAGGAAGTTGCCGTTGACTCTGATCCAGAGGACCTAGAGGACCTTTCAGAAGAATCTTCAGATGAGTCAGCAGGAGCCTATGCCTACAAACCAACTGCCAGTACTGTCGATGTCCGCATGATAGACTTTGCCCACACAACCTGCAAGTACTATGGGGAAGATAGTGTGGTACATGAGGGCCAAGACACGGGTTACGTTTTTGGACTCCAGAATTTAATAGATATTATTAAAGAAATAAGAGATGAAAGTAGTGAATAAACAGTGTGAATGCACATCAGTAGAAAGCACTGTTGTGACTCTTTGTATTCCAAAATTATTGACCACTTTCTGGTGGTAGGAATCTTTACAGGCTCTACAGAGATGGTCCTGTCAGAGTCAGCCTGTCAGAGTCAGACTTGTTCAGAGGGCATTTACTTACATTGGTGCTGGACCTAGCACTGGCAAAACTTGGTATCCTTATTTATTTTAACTTTCTTAAACATTCCATGTTTGATTACTCAGATACCTCTGTTACCCCTGTGTGTATATGTTCCAATAAAATTCTTTTTGTTCGTTGTAAGTGATGCTTCTGTTGTTGCTGGTGACTGAGGAGGAGAGGAAGCTCGGGTCTCTGGTGTAATGCAGAAGCAGCGTATGAACAGCAAGGCTTACCTGCCTCATGAGACCACCTGTGGGATAGCATGTCTGTCCTGGGCCTCCTGTCAAGAGTGATGAGCAAGCCCAGCAGAGCCACTGAGCTGGCAGGGCCCAGCACCTGCTCTGTGAGGAGAGGCTGAGACAACAGGGCCTGTGTAGGTGGGGTAAAGACAGCTTCCGAGGCCTCCAGAGGTCCCTTCCAGCCAGAATGAGGACTGATCAGTGAGAACTTGCTCTTGAAATCAACTATTTCTTGTTCCTAGGTCTTGTAACTAGATCTTATGCTGTGTAACCTATTTCTAGAGAGCTATAGATGTTATTAACCTAAGCTGAGGCAAAATGTGTAAAACTTGCAACAGCAGCAACCAGGGCAGAGCTGCCAAGCCTGAAAAGTACCTTAAGCAGCGTAAAATCTTACTTGGGACAAACTGACAGGAAGGGAAGCATCAGGAAGTGAGAGGGTAGTGAGCTGCTGAAATAACAGAGTAACTAAACCAACAGTTCTGTTAAGAGGAGCACTTATCTAACCATTTTTAGATACAGGTCTCCTCTTGAGAGGTTTGTACGTCATGATAGTGCAAGAGAAAAATGGGTGTGGAAGTGCTGAGGTAAGTGTGGAGAAGTTCTTGTTACAGATAATCAGAATGAAGGAGTCAGTTTGTGCAGAAGAATCAGTGAATCATCTCTGGCCCATACTTTACCTGCAGGCTTGCTTAGGAGAGGGGAGGTGGGATGTGATAGGAAGGCTGCAGATCTGCTTGTGGAAGGTCACCCTCTTCAGCTGGCTGTAGCCCTTTAGATTCAGTTTCATATTCCCCAGCAGTTGCTATCAAGTTCTCCTGATCAAAGTCTGATGGCTCTCCTGTGCTCCTTTGTACTTTTTAAAGAAGTTTTTTACCTTTGCTTATACATGAGTTTGTGGGTGGGGTGGTTTTTCGTTTGTTTGGTTGGTTTTTTGTTCGGGTTTGTGTTGTTCCACAGTGTTCAGGTACCAACTGATGTTGATTTTAAACAGGTATGTTTACATCTTGCAGTCACCTCAGTATTTTATGCCAGTATATGGGCTGTTGTCTCTGGAGATGGGCTTGTCCAGCCTGAACAGGCCACGTGTTGCTTCTGGGTGAGACTCCCGGTGGTGAGTGCAGCTGACAGGGCTGTGTGAACCACTCCTGGCACTGGCTGCCAAAAGCCTTGGGCAAGAGGGGAGGATGGGGCTACTTATTCTTGGCATCTCAACTGCAAAATGCCTGCAAGCATTGATGAGCAGCACTCCTGCCTGTTGTTTCCAAGATGTGCCCAGCATAAGGAGAGGGGCCAAGGTTGCAAGGTGATATTTCCTTTTCAGTTCTCCATTTTAGGATGTGATGTCCTCTTCTAATGAGCTAATGACGAGTCTCTTGGCAGGCACTGTAGTTGCCTGTCATTGCTGCTACTTATGCATAAGCCTCCCTGTACAGATTCATCTGATACATGATTTGACTTTGTAGTCTGAAATTAGCAGGGATAAAGTCCCCTAATGTGTTACATAGGAACTCTGGAGGGAATTCATAAACTCCAACGAAAGCAATTGCATTTGCTCTGATGCAAGCTGCCTCCAGAACAGGCCTGCAGACACGGCCCTGGGTACATACGGCCCTGTGGAAACATTGCCAGTGGGGTAAGCTCGGTCTAGACACGGTTTCAGCAGTATGGTGTCAGCAGCCAGAGCTGGAGCACTGGGGTCTCCATACGGAATAGTAGCAAACCCTCAGGTGCAGTTGGTGCTGCTGCAGGAAGGTGGAGGGACCTGCCCCTGTGGGCTCAAGCCAGCATTATTAAAATCCTTTTGCCAATATTGTCTGAGGATTGAGATGCTGTGCCAGGGCTCCAAAGCAACAAGTGGTTGGGAGCTTCCTGTGCTGCAGCAGCTGGGAGTGGGGGAGCAGGAACAGAGAAGACCTTTTCCATTAGTTACTTTGAGGTATGTAACAGCAAAACATTAGGAGGAAAAATCCCTTTCTTGCAGGAAAATCCCATCCTTGAAGGTTAAAAAAGGAGCAACCCGTGTGCAAGTACCTCTAAATGGCATACTACCTTGCAAAGTTCAAGAGCAGGTTTCCATTCCTTCCATGCTGTACTCCACACACCCCTCCGAGCAATTCCTTGTTTATGGAAAGGCAATTGTGTAACTGCCAACATGCTGGGGTGGGAATGGGGTTCCCACAGTCCCTGTGAATGGCCCCCCAGCCCTGTGCCTGGCCTTCTTGGAGAACAGAAATTAGATGAGCAGGGTTTGGGGAGGGTGTTTGTGGTCACCTGCCTGTTGGACCATGGCAAAGGACAGAGTGCTGGAATAATGGGAAAGCAGCAGTTACACTCAGGAACAGACTTGAGGGCTTTTTATGTTCCTGTGCATGCTCTGAGCATGGCTCCCTACAGCTCTGGCCCTCACTGGACTATATGCTTCTCTCTGTGCAAGTTGTGCCAGCAAGAGCACTGAGAAGGGGCAGCTGGGCTGGTTCCCTCATGTGGTGGGGAGCCCTGCACCATGGGAGAGGCACCTCCACAGAGCAGCCCTGCTGCTGGGACGAGGGACAGGAGCTGGGACAGCCTGTGACCTGGCAGGGAGCCCCCATTCTGTAATTTCTGCAGCCTCTGCTCCAGGGAGGACAATGCTGAGTGCACGTCCCTGTTCCTCAAGGCTCCCCTGTGTCTGGTCTCCTCCCTGTCTGCTTCCTGATGCTTGGAGAAGACCCACCTTTTCCTGCCAGCCCTGCCCTAGCAGGACCATTGCCTAGGGTGGGCTACATTGTGCTGGGCGTGACCCTGCACCAGTGGCTTTGCAGGGGCTGAATTGAGAGACATGTGATCCAGCCTGGCTGGGTCCAGGCCCCTAGGCACCTGCTCCTGCCTTCCAATGGCTGTCCCTGGAGGATGCTGCACCAGCCCCAGGCTTGTGAAGAGCTTGCCTTACATAAGTAGGTCACTTCTAGCCCAAAACTGGGGTGGCTGATGGGAATTGCTATGCATCATCTGGCTAGAGATCAAACACATTCCTGCAGCTGGCACCGGTTTCTCCAGTGAATTGAGCTCTGTTTTGCAGGCAAGGCACTGGGGACTGAGGTAGGGGCTGAGTGGTGCTCTGTGTACCTGCCAGGATGTTTTGGTAAGTGGCCTCCCTGGCACTGGGGCTGGGCAGAGCAGAAGCAAGAAGAGGCAGCGGAAAGCCCCTGGTCTTGCTGGAGGAGAGGGCACCTTTGTCCCTGCACTGTCCCATTCTGTGCTGCTCCCTCTTGAGTAGCTGCTGGACTTCTTGCCCTGACCTGGGTCTGTGCCAGTGGGGAGAGACACACAAATGCCTTTTATGGAAGGGGAACAAAGTATTTCCTTGTGGCCAAGCAGTGACATATCACAGGGCAGCAGCCTGAAGTTGCTGTTCCCTGCCCAGAGGAGAATGGTTCACTCTGTGGCCCTGGGCCTGCAGGGGGTTCAGACCCGAGCCACTGGGGGACATGGTGGTTCTCAGCACACAAGGGGCAGAGAGCCCCTGTACCCTGATGCCTCCTGCAGCACCCGGTACTGTGTGGTCCAGCAGCTGTGCCTTCCCTGTTTCTAATGGTGGTGGGCTTAAGTTTGTATAACTGGAGGCTAACAAAACTGTGGTCTGTAGTGGGGCTAGGGGCCACTGTCTGTCCATCCTGTGCATAGATCCATCACTGGCTCAGGGTCAGGGTCCTGCACTGCCCTCTCCAATGGTGCCCAAGCCTTGGAGTCACGTAGGGCAGGGCAGTGGGGGCAGGGAATGAATGGCTTGTGTCCCTGGCTGGAAGCAAAGCTACCTTCCTTCAATTGTATGGAAATGAGGGTTGGCTAAGAGGCCTCCCCCAGCCCTCGGTTGCCTGGCCTTTGTTCGAAGCTCGTAACTCAGACACCTGAATGAGAGCAGAGCAAATCCTGGAAACAGTCCCCACCAGGCTGAGCACCCTGTTCCATCAGTGGGGATCCCCATCCCAGCACCCCTCACCTGCTCACCAGGGCCTGCTGCACTCACCCACCAGCCCAGAGCTCCCTCTCGTAGAAAGGATGTAAGCAGGGTCCCTGTCCTTCCTGCCTCACAAACCATATGGGCAGCAAAGGGTGACACTGGCACCAGCCTCACAGGGTGGAGGCTGGTGCTTGCTGTGCTGGGCTGCCAGCTCCAGATGAGGTGATGCGCTCTGTCTTCCCTTTCTTGGGTTTTCACCATAGCAGTGTCCCCATCAGCTGAGCTGCGACAGGCTGCATTGGCCCCGTGGAATCTTCAATTTCTCTTTGAAAGAGAAGCAGAGGAGCTCCTGCAGCCCACAGAGGGAGGATCCACTGCTGCACCCCAGGCAACCCCTTGTTTTGCAGCTCTTCCCACATGCAACGAGGAAAGGACGTGAGCAGGGTGGTGTTGGGCAATGCAGCTTGGAGACAGATGTGAAGTCAGGAAGTGTCCTTCACCTGGCAGCCCTCTGGCTGGAAGGACAGCGTGCAGAGCCCAGGGAGTGGTGGTCCCGCAGCACGGCATTGGAGCCTGCAGAGCTGCCCCGGTGGGGAGAGCTGGGACGGGGCCGTGCCGGCTCACAGAGCGCGTGGGCTGGCGTGGGGCTCATCAGGTCTGGACGCGAGCGGAGTTTAACAAGAACAGGGAGCTGTTGCGTGATGCCAAAGAGCTTGTTTTCCTGAAGAGAAGCTACAGGGCACAGGCTGGGCTGTGTGCTGCTCACCTTGTAACCTGCAGCACCTCAATCTTTCCCACAGCATCCCCCGGCCCCCCCTCCACCACCCTTCAACTCTCCCGACCTTCTGTTTTCTTCATTTCTAGGAAGTGCAGCTGTTGGCAGGCACTGGCTGCTCCTTCCTCCGGCCACAGGAGGGGTCTGGGCCCCCGCCAGCCCCGGCTTTGTGCAGAACGGGTTGCGCAAGGAGCCCGGCCGGGCACCTCGGCCCCGCAGGGAGGCGGAACAGAGCGGTTCCAGAACCACCCACTGCCCCGGCAGCTTCGGCTTCTCCACGTGTTGTGCTCTACGGGGAAGCAGCCGCCAAAAGAGAAACTCCTTGCTGGTGTTTTCGGTCTCAGCATGGATTATCACTGTGTTCCTTGCAGGAGACAGGAGCAGGGTTCCCGATGGCTGGAGCACCCTTCCCAGCTTGTTGGCAGGCAGCACTGGTTTGGGGCCTTCTCCCATAAGGCAGCAGATGTAGTTGGAGAGGTGAGATCTTCTGGAAGCGATGCTGATGCATGCAATTGGGAGTCCTATCTACAGCTTTTTAATGTGGTTTTCCAGGAGGCAGGGCTGTCAGGACACTGGGAAATAGGGACATGCCCAAGAGGTATTCCAATGCCTGGTCATCCTGACCAGGGACACCCCCAGCCCCTGAGGAACACATTAAAGACACTGTCCCTGGAGCTGTGGGCCTGGGGTCCTCACAACACCTCTCATCCCTATGACTTTTCACCCAGAGAGAGCTGATGGGAGTGCAATAATATTTGTATACCTAAAAGTAGAGCGATTGATCCCACTGCTGTTTTGCAATGTGTTGACGAGCAGACAGTGCAGACTTATATAAGTGTATGTAGAGCTGGCAAGTTTGTGTTCCAATCATATGAGTGCTGTTGTGCAATGCTTCCCCTCCGCAGCTCTGGAAGAAAACAGGAGTGTGGGGGCTGCCATGCATGCACTGAGCTCTCCAGTGATCCCAGTCCCCAAGGTTCTGAGGGCAAGGGATGCAAGTGTTATGACCCGAGGTCTCAAGTTCAGCTTCAAAAGTCACCTGCAAGTGATGCATCAGGGTCCTTGTTCGTTGCCCCTCCCTGTCCAATATAAATCACCCGGCACTTGCAATTCAAAGCTGATTCATCAGCAGCAGAAATTTGTCCTGGGCTCTGCATTCTACCCAGATGCAGAAGGATTTGCAGGGGCCTTTACAGAGGAAATCCTTCCTAGCCGCTATCTGGCAGAGCTGGGATGCTGTGCTGAGCAGAGGAAGAGACTGGGGTGCTGCTGCTGCTGTGCACGTGGGAGGTGGGTGATGGGTGCTTGCATGCCCCTCAGCTGCCTCTGCCTGCCAGCACAGCCTGTGCTACCGACTTCGTGGAAACGAAGCTCTGTTACTCCAGCACAAATATCTGGGCTCATGCCAGAGAGTGGCCAGGACTCACCTGGAGTGGGGACAGAGCAGCAGGGTGAACACTGTAGCCAAACCAGGCAGGGGGCTGCCAAGCAGAGAATTCTGTTCCCGTGGGATATGGGTGGTGCCAAGAATAATAAATCCACAAGAGGGAAGGTTTTCTCTCCTGCAGTGGCCATCCCTGGCTGCCCTGCCCATGCCCACCGTCATGCTGTTCCCTGCTGGGCATCTGGAAGGGACCGTGACCAGGCAGAAGTCCAGACCTGAAAGGCTCCAGAAGGATTCAGTCCCAATTACATCTCACAGTTCCCAGTCAAAGAACCGTGCTGTTTTTCCAGCCTGAGTTTCCCTAACTTCAGCTCACTGCAGTGATTCCCAGTAGCCGCTGCAGTGGGGGAGTCTAGGCAACTGCTCACTCCCACTCCATCCTCCAACCCTGCTTAACCAGGATCCACCAGAATTATCTCACTGTCACTGCTGAGAAAACTGAGGGCCTGAGTGGGCTGTGCTGGGAGCAGGCAGGGGGTTGTGGCGGCTGCAAACCTGTTTTTTATTGTATTACCACTGGTTGGATTGGGTTGTGAATGGTTTCTGGATGAATTACACTCCCCTATAACTGTGAGCGGGGATCTGTGGACTGCTCCATCTCTGCATCCCTGTATCCCGGCAGGATGGCAGGGGTGGGCAGGATGGGTGAGGAGTGTCTTACTGGTGGGCTTGGCTGCAGAGTATGTACTAGTCCCACTGGGGTGTTGTAACCAGGTCCCCACCCACCCTGCTCCTAGGCTATCTGTGCTGGCTTTGCCAGGTGGAAAATTAGTCTTGTTCATAGGTCAGCATGGAGAAAGCCCTGGCTGGGGAAGAGGGAGTTGGGACCATGCCCTGCAGGTCTGCCGCCCACTTCCCCGGGACAGCAAGAAGAGCTCAGATCACTGGGCAGCAGGGACCAAGGGAAGCTGCTGATGTTTTGGGGGGGCGGGGCTTGCAGAGGCCTTGGGCTACTTGGGGTAGTGTTCCAAAGGGTTGTTCTCCTGAAATGGGGCAAGGAGATGAACGGGGCTGGGGGCTGCTTTGTCTTCTTGGAGAGCTCCAGGCCTGACAGGCCGTGTGCCATGTCCCCACGGCCACGTGCCAGGTCACTGTGTCTGCTGCGGGTCAGAGCCAGCCCTGATCCCATGCTGGGGGAGTGGCGGGGAACGGGACCGGCCCAGGGGAGCTCGCTGGGGGAAGCCCTCATGGCACCCAGGGTGGGGCTGGCGGGAACACAAGGACTTTGGGGACACAGTGGTGCCGGGTGCTCCAATACGGGATTCCGAGAGGAGGGGCTACTCGGGAACACTCGCTGGGACGGGCGGATTTAGTGGGGAAACGATGTGCCTGCGGCCCAGTGGGGCTCAGAGGGACCAGGCGCGGGTGGGCGACGGGCGGTAGGCGGGAGCAGTGACCCCAGAAGCCGGCAGTGACCCAGGCAACTGTGTGATTGAGGNTGGGCGGAGGTGCCGGTGCTGCCGGTGCCGGTGCCGCCGCCATGTACCGGGCCCTGTACAGCTTCCGCTCGTCCGAGCCCAACTCGCTGCCCTTCGCTGCCGGAGAGACCTTCCTGCTCCTGGAGCGCAGCAACCAGCACTGGTGGCTCGTCACGCGCGCCGGCTCTGGCGAGACAGGCTACGCGCCGGCCTCCTACCTCCAGCGGCTGCAGGTGGGCCGGGCCGGGCGCGGGTGGCTCTTCCGGGGGTCCCGGGGCTGGGCGGCTCTGCCCTGGCCCCTCGCAGGCAACGGGGCTTTCCTGGCTGTCCCAGGCTGGGTTTGTGCCGGCGCGGTGGTAGGGCACAGTCCGGGTGCTCGGAGCACCTGCCCCCTGCTTTGAGCAGCCCAGCCCCAGCCGCTCGTGGTCCCTCGCGTGTCTTCTTTGGGAGCCGCTGGCCTAGCTGGCGAAACGGGTGTGCGATTTCTGTGGCCGTGACTGCCCCTGCAGTGTCTTCGGCAGGCGGGAACAGTCTGGGACACTGTGGCCTGGGAATCCCGTGCAGGGGGGCATTCAGGTTGTAGGGAGGTAGGAGACATCTACTGTGGTGTCAGGTTTGGGGAGCACCAGCCCTGCGGGTCAGGGACAAAGAGAGAGCTCAGCAGGCTCATCCGGAGGAAGGGGGCTGGGTATGGATCTCCAGGGTGTCATCTCCAGGGCCTGAAAGTCTGGTGGGCTCTTCACTTCTGCAGAACTGGGAGAGGAAGATAGGAAAATCCCTGGGAGATGCCGAGGGGATTCTCCTCTCTGGAGTAAACGTGATTACAGGTAAACTGGAATCTCCCAGCCAGCAGCCGTGGATGGTGTAAGTTAGTGGCACTCCTACAGCCATCTCCGTGCTGGCTGTTCAGGCTGGGGGCTCTGTGTGTGTGGTACCCTCACACCGAGAGGATAGTGAGGGGTGATTGTCCTCCTTCCATTAACACACCATGACACCCACAGCACACCCCTGCTGTCTCGGGGGTTGGGAGAAGCCATGGCAGCTGCCTGCAGTGGCAGCACTTACAGCCAAGTTGGAGATACTGGGAATTACAGAAGGTCCGAGCACCAGCTGTGGCCTAACTGGAGCCTGAGGATGGAGTACACATTTTGCTGCTGGGGTGTGAGCACTGCGCCCGTGCAAATGTCATGGGAAAGAAATTGCATGTGGCTTGTACAGTGCAGGGGCTGCTTAGTGGAGGCTTATGAGGGAAAACATGGCTTCTAAAAATTAAAATAGGCATTTCATGTAGAACTAATTCATAAGGGCTTTTGTACTTTTGGGCCTCGGGATAGCTGTGGGACCAGGATGCTGAAGACTCTTTGCATGAGTAAATGGGTAACTGCACAGAAATGCATGTGAATGTTACAAATGGGCCTTTTGGCATCTGTCTGAAAATGGTGACAACCCCCTTTATTTTTGTGTGCTGCTGCTGCTCCTTCAGATGCCATTGAATTTCTGATTAGCAGTAAATCAGGCTGTAAGTAAGTGTGGGTGTGGGCTTTGCAGAACACTCCAGTGAGACAGGCATTAACAGGAGAGTGTGTACGTGTGGTAGGGCAACACCAGGTCCCTTTAATGGCCGCTTGATCTGTCCGTCCTGTGAAGCTGGGGCTCTTCTGCAGCCTGGCAGGATGGCCTGACGGAAGGGGATATCTTGTGTATCAATAAGCCCTTAATAAGCTATTTACAGAAGCTATTTAGTTACAGAGCAAAGACCTTATTTAACTGCTAGATTTTAAAACCTCACAGTGGCATAGCTCCAGGTTGCTGCTCATGAGTTTCCTGTCTGCAGTCTCTTGCTTCATTTGCTTGTGTGGCATGACGTCTTCTCACTGCTGTGGGTGCAGGAGCCTTCTCCTAAGCTGCTCACTCATACCATTTTTTTCTTGCAGGTACCTTGCTAGTATGCATCTCAAAATCTTACAGGAAAAGTATTTATTGTATGACTTTACAGTAATTTCTAACATATTTTGCTACAGCCTCAACACAGCTTGCAGCCTGCCAGGCTAACTCCTGACACATTAGTAATACACTGATATTAAAGCAGCATTGCTGGTGACTTTGTGAGCATTCCCTCTAGTTCAGCTGTAACTTTCCCTAATAACTTTGGACCTTGTTGCAGGAAACAGTCATCTGTGCATCTGCTCATCTGTGTTTTGGCCATTAAATTTCCAGCACCTGAATTTGTTGATGGTGTGTGAAGCGGCAGGATCTAATTTGCTGCTCTGCAGTTTCAGTCACCCTGTGTGTCTGTTACTGACTGTTGTTGCATCCTGCCAGCTCTGAAGAGCTGATGTGAAGTCAAAATGTGTGTTTCTTCATGGCAGAAAGCATCTGCTCACTGGGAGTGTGCTTGAGACTGTTTGCTCAATGTCCAGGAGGAGTGCAAACAATTTGTCACTCAGTTTTGGTTTGATAAGGGCACTGAGACCAATTAGTGACAGCGGTTTGGAGGCAATTAATGCTGCCCCTATCACTGCAGGGAAAAAACACTGCTAATAATTAGTGTTAGCAGAGAGAGAGAGTGGCCAACAGGAGTCACCATTGTAAAGGTAAGCTTGGCCTTCCTTAGCTGTGCTGTTAGCTTCCAGGTGAGCAATAGGTTGGAGAACAGTTACAGCCCCTCACAGCAACCTGCTGAGAGGATACTCATGGGGGAGGCTTGGGCTGCTGTTGCTGCTTTGCACTATTAGGAGCATTTGTTTTCTTCTGAGCTTCTCTTGAATTTCAGGTTTGTTTTTTTTTCTCAGCTTTCACTGATATGGGATATTGATGCCTTGACTTCTCTGAAAGAAAAAATAATCCCCAGTTATTATTTAATGCTTAGTTTTGTCTGATGTCTTTTTGCAGGATTTTGTACTGAAATCCTTGTGGCTCAGTGTCGCTGTTAAAGGAGAGTTAGTTGTAGGGGAGAAAAAAGCTCCACGAACAAATCCGTCTTAGAATGCCTCTAAGAAACGAATTGGGGCCCAGCCAGAGTACCAGAAGGTACAGATGATGTGAAGTTAATTTGAGTCAATTAGAAATGGCCAACTTCAGCTGATATTCCTGCTGATTTTATTCTTCTGTAGTTCCCTTTTAGCTCTTGTTTGGGTTATTAAGAATCATTTCGAGCCGAGTGCCATTCTGGAGATAGATGGTGAGGCTGTCAAGCAGCAAGAGGGGAGGATTGGGCTGTGCTGCCGAATGGGGCACACACACAGAGAGTTGCTTGTTGAAACAGTGACATTACATGTTGCCTAGCCCTGGCTCTGCATGGCCGTGGTGGAGATCTTGGGAGGCCATGACACCAGCAGGCATGACAGTGCCCAGCAAAGTCATGTACTATGGGGCTGTGGGTGCTGGTGCCAGACTAGTGAAAACATGCACCTAGCACTGTTCCGGTGACAGCATGAGAGTAGTTGCCTCCAGCTAGTGTTGGAGCAAGAAATGTGCTAATATCTAATGCCAGGTGAATACTGCTGCAGCAAAACTGTCCACTCAAGTGCCAGGCCTTCCTATTGAATAGCAAAGTGCCCATCAGCATGAGGTTGGTCTTTTGTCTCCAGCTGTGTGCTGATGCTTAAGTGATGTATGAGTGGCAGAAAAATGTGGCGATTAAAATGGAGCTTAGAGTCTCTGGAGTCAGACAGTCACTCCAGAAGATACGCTTTTCAAAGCTTTATGTGCAGCCGTAAAAGATTCAATTTGGAAAGCTTGCTTAGGTGCAGGAGGTTCACTTAGTGTCAGGAAGGGACAAGTGCCAAGTCTAGTAAATAATAAGGTTCCTTTCTGTGGGATAAATAGCTCTATGTTGCTATGATTATGATGGAACCTGGAATTTTGTAATGGGAATGTGGAGTAATTCCAGCTCTGGATGAAGATTTCAGGCTGTAGCACAGCAGCACCAGGAGCACAGAGAGAGTGGTTGTCCTGGAGGATGCTGAGCTATGGGTGACACTTGGTCTGCCAGGAAAGCTGATCTGCTCTGCTCCTGGCAGGACAGGGGCTGGCCGTGGTGGTTTGCTCCTGCTATAGGACCCATGTCCAGGAGCAGCAGGGCTGCTTCAGCTCTCAGCTGCACCGGGTGCCACAACTGATCTTGTTTTGCCTCATGTCTGCACCAACCTGGGCTGCATTCCCCGTCAATGAAAGTGTTAACATTAAATGCTGGGCAGGGGAATGGCAGCTTTAAAATGCTGCATTGGTAAATGTCAGGGGTGCAAAAATACATGCTAAGTTGCAGGGAAATGTTTCCTGATGAAGTGGGAATGATTTAGCCTGCTGGCTGTTACAAATCAGCTGCTCAGCTGTATTAAGCCATTAGGAAACACCTTTGAAATTATAATTTATATTCATTTCAAAAATACCTTAAATTTATTTGGAATAACTGAAAAATTGTTTGTAATGTGGATTCTGAGTCTCTATTCATGATTGCACATTGTACCTCTGGAGGAGCAAGGAAAGGTCTGTCTGGGTGCCAAGGTGTGTATGCTGATGGCCAAGAAGCTTTGGACTGTCTGGTGAGAAAATGGAGCTAAGCAACGAGTATAACAAGCATTTTGAAGATGCCTTGGATTGCTGTTTGCTGTATCTTTTTCTACTAGAATAAACAGGCATGTGATAAAAATAAGAGACTGCTTTGTGCAGCCTAGCAACAACTTAAAATTCTCCTGCAGCATAAGTGCATAGCAGCAGAGTATAGGTAGTCCTGACCAGGCAGGCACAGGAGCGGTGTGTCACCTCCCCAGCTGCAAAGAAGACAGGTTTCTGTGAGGGAGTGAAATTTGAGCACTCTCTGTTTGCCCAAACCGTTCTGTCCTATTTTGTGTTGTAGCATTGACCTGGGTTCAGGACTGGAATTGTGTGGTGCAGAGTGAGGTAGGAGCTGCCTTTCCTTGCAGACCAGGGCATGCCAGGGCTCAGAGTGCGGGTCTCACAGCTCATGGCCACTCCTCCAGCCTGATCCCACATCCTACCCCCGGCAGTGCTGTCCAGCCTTCTCCTAAGCTGCCTCTGCTCTTGTCAACCCCACTCTCAGTTAATTCAGTTCACCAGCTTGCTGGAAATCAACTTGTTTCTAATTGCGTTGCTTCTCTGCCGGGATCCCATGTGCATTGGTTCAGGGATAGAGCAGCATGTGCCAAGGCTGGTGCTGTGTAGGATCACTGTGGCAGCTCAGGTACTGTCAAACCTTCCACACTGCTACAGAGACAATGATGGTCGTGGAACACAGAATCATAGAATACCTTGAATTGGGAGGGATTTTAAAGATCATCGAGTTCCAATTCCCCAGTTGGTTGTACGTTGTCAGTCACTGAATAGGCTGGGTTCGAAGGGACCTCTGGAGATCATCCAGTCCAACATCCTGCCACGGCAGGGCCACCTGGAGCAGGGGGCACAGGAATGTGGCCAGGCGGGGTTTGAACGTCTCCAGAGAGGGAGGTACCACAACCTCCCTGGGCTTGTTGGAAACTGAGTTTTGGCAATTGTTGTTTGCTGTAAGAGTTTCTCCCTCCATCTGCTTAAAATCCAGCTTTAAACTTGGTGCTCCTGACCTTTGGCAGAGTTGCTCTCATTGTTCCTGAATAGGTGGTGATTGTACAGACTGTTGTACGGACTGTCCCCTGCAGTGGAGCCTGCAGTGTTATTTGTCATCTGCTGCAGGTTTGACAGAGCTTTCAATGGGCATGAGAGCTTAATTGCAATACTCACACAGATCCTGAGTAAGTGCTTAGGCTAAAAATAAAGTTTTATTTTGGAGAATAAGCAGCTGGTAGTGCTTTGTAGCTGAGGCTGTGTTTCTTGACACGTGCAAGTGAAAGAATGAACCATTTTTTTCTGGGCTCTCACCATGGAAGAGATGCTGTCGTGTCAGAGCTGCTCATGCTTTGAGATGAAGTTTTATTCTTTTCCCCTTTACACAGTCAGGGGAATTATGACAATTTCTAATTATTGTAGCTAAACACTTGAAATTTTAGCCAGAAGTTCTATAATCTTTCATGGTTCAGAATGATTAAAGTAGAGCTACGGTAATGATCTTTAGTCTTGGCTGTGAAGACACGTTCTTCTCACTTTTACTCCAATTAAAAATAATTAAGCTTTTTGATACCAGATAAAATTTGTCTTTGTGGCCTGGACATCCATGTATGAGCAGCATTGGTGGTGTGGTCTTATCGCTCCTGTGTCATGAGTGGAGTGACACTGGTGCTTGCATGGATGGCTCCATTGGGCTGGAAATATTAAGCCTGTTTCAGGGTTCAACAACATGAAGGCTGCTTTGGTCAGAAGGGAGCAGGCAGTAGGGACATGTCTGAGAGTCCATGTCTACTCTTGAGCAATGTGGCTGCAGCTCTCTTTGCCTTGGAGGAAGGGCAAGGTGAGAGGGCAGACTGGAAAGAAGACATTTTCTTTCCAGCCTTTGAAGAGGCACTTGCCCAGAGCAGACAGACACAGATTGGTTCCCAACTTCCCTGTGAGGTCACAGTGTCTGTCAGGTCATTGCACCCCTGCTTCGTAGTGCAGGGCTGTGAGCATTTCAGAGTGTTGCACAGGTGAGCACCTGCTGTTACCTTGCAATTTTACTGATCAAATCTTTGGGTTTTTGGGGTTTTTTTTTTGCCTACTGTATGGTTTTTGAATGCTTTTCATCAGGAGAAGGCTAGACTTTTCCCCTTGTTTACATCTGGATGATGATGAGCTTCTTACTGCAAAGGGAAGAACTGCTAGCTTTGAACTAGGAACATCCTCCTCTGTTTGTGCTTCTGCATCACTTCTCACAATCCCACGTTTGTGTTTCCTTTGAGGATTTCCAGCATCCAATCAGGTGAACTCTTATTAGAAAAAACAACAAACCCAAACCACAAAAAAAAACAAAGGAGGAGAGATTTGTATTGAAAGAAATATGAAACCAATAAACCAGAAAGTTCACGGAAATAGGTTTTGTTGTGATTGTTGCTCTGTGTGAAGTACAGAGGGAGCAAGACACTGAAGAGCAGGGAGGAATTCATATTGCTTGTCCTTGGAGAAAAATGGGCTCTGTTAGTGATGATGGGAAAACAATGTGAAGAGTCCTCCTCCTTGCAAGAGGAGATGAACTTCTGTGCTCGGGGCAGCATGTAAACTAGGAAAGGCTTTGACAAAAGCAGACTATATTATGGTCACTGGCTGACCTAAGAAGATCCCTTGCAAGGCCTTGGTCATATTTATACCCATGGGGAAGGTCAAATCTCATGGTGTAAAGTGAGTATTTACATCTGTTAGTGGTTGAAACATGAGAAACAACTGAACCTCTCTGGTGAGGAGAGCTCTGGTTCTGGAACAGAAGCAGCCTCCTTTTTATTCTGTTCCTTTTGTATTTCAGATGTACATAAAAACAGAGTTTATAAGAGCATCCCAGATTTACTCCCTCATGAACAATTTAAACTTTGTCATTTCTACACAGGATTGTGTATTCAGTGTATGAGCTGTCAGCCTGGGTATTGGAAGAAGGACGAATTCCAGAAGGGTTTTATAAGGAGGGAAGTACAAGCAGCCTTAGTATGCAACTGTAGCATTAGATGGTCTGCAAGAAAATTAGACTTCACAGATACTAATGTTCTACATGGCCACTGGCATAACCAAGATTTTTCAAGCCACAAGTTCTAACAGAGCTCTGTGTGCAGAGATTTTTGAATTAAACTGCATGTGCATTGTGTTTCTTCCTGAGACAAAACTTCAACTGAGGCTTTCATCTTGGCCATATCAGTAAGAGTTGGCTCAATTTATTTCACTGAAGAAGTGTATTTGTGTGCAGGCTTACAGGGGCTGTGAGGGCTGGAAGTGTTTGGTGTTGGACTGGGGAATCATCTGGTCCTGCAGGGCTGGTAATCTCTGCCTCCCAGAGTTGCTGTTGCTGTGTGTGCAGATTGCTGTGTGATGGGTGCCAGCTTCTGGTGGGAAGAAGGTCTTGTTTCCAGGGCTGACACTCTCCAGAGAGAAGTGGGTGCTGGCAGTCTTGGAGGACCTCAGTTTGTGCTTTTTCTGTGAGTTGGCACCTGGATCTGAAAAATCCTCATTGCATTTAGAGGAAAAATTCTCATTTGAAATGGCAGTCCACTGGAAATTCTTTCCATGGACCCTGACTGACCTCATCACCTTAGGTCTGAGTTGCAGCAGGAATTGTGGGTCCTGGTCCTGCTTCTGGAGAAGCATCACTTTGCTTCCCCAGCCAGTGGCTCAGAAATCAAATTTTGACCTTTAAAAGAGGGTCTTGTCCAACCTTATTTGTCTTGACTTGTATCACATGACAAAACCTTTGATTTTAAAACCAGGGGTTTGAAGCTTGTCATGTGAGAAGCGGAACAGAGGAAGCAATTCATGACTGCTTCTATCTCTTCTCCCATTGCATTCTCACCACAGGGATATTGAGCACTACTCTAGGGAAAGCTCCGTCAGTGCTAACTAGGCATCGGGGCAGATAGAGTTGTCCAAAAGACAAGACCCACCACCTTGGGAGAGGAGGCTCAGCTTCATGTGAGATCATCTGCATTCATGCCCTGCAGTGCAGAGCTTGTGTGGCAGAGCTGTTTGCTTCCCTTTCAAGGCAGCAAAGAACTGAAACTTGTCCTCTTATAGCATGAGACTTAGGCAAGAAGGCAAAAAAAGATTTTGTCAGCTTTTTAGAGTGAGGTGGGAAGTCCATGGGTTTGTTTTTCCTGGTTATTTGCTAGCCAGTTGAAGTTGTTTAGAAGAAGTTGTCACTCCTTTCCTTCTTGGAAGCTGCTTGCTTCTTGTGAAGCCCGTGTCCTTCCTCCTGTCCATCTGGACTTGCTAAAAGGGCAGTGTCACTGAGCTGCTAGTGCAGTGAGCCCATTCCTCTGACTCAGGCTGCCTTTCATGCTAGTGGGATGTGCTTTTGAATAGGGATCTCCTGTCATGCCAGTGGTGGTGGTGGTGGGGAGCCATCTGTGCCTCTTTGTGCCCCTTCA
Source organism: Illadopsis cleaveri (assembly GCA_013399915.1). NCBI lineage: Eukaryota > Metazoa > Chordata > Aves > Passeriformes > Timaliidae > Illadopsis > Illadopsis cleaveri. The sequence goes on along the minus strand of VXBB01003148.1, from coordinate 46,605 downwards.
CTGCTCAGGCTGGGGTGGTGTGTGTGAAAGTGGTCTGCAAGATGTTGATTTTTTCTGTGCCACCATAGGCTGATATTTTAGGTTGTTCAGCTGCTCAAGAGTTATAATTAATTTATTTTTTTTTTTTTTTTTAATCAAGCTATTGGACTAGGCATGCTAGATAATTCCAGGCCGTGGGTTGTTTCTTGCTAAATCACTGGTTTCAAGTTCAGATTAGATCTTTTTTAAGTAATAACTATTAATTATTTCTTGGGGTTTTTTGTAGTACAAATAGGGACAGTGCATTGTACTATAGAAACCTTAGGGCAGGCCTCAACTCCAAACCTTCTATTATATTGAACAAAAACCAAAGGGTTGAGGGAGAAGATGAGGCAAGAGCTGCAAAAACAGTCAGTCACCCACAAGGAGGTGGGAATTGCTGCGCTTATGTCTTGATGAAAAGGTCTTTGAATGCCTGTCCATGAGGTTTGTGCCTGGGGCCATACCTCCTCAGCTTCTGATGTAGTTAGGGTGCCATCTCCCACTGTTCCTGCTGCCTGCTCCCCCTCCACTGCCCTTGAGTTTACTGGCCAGGAGGCTGAGCTCAGCCTGAGTTTCATCCTCTTTCTCTGGAGGTGGGAAGAAAGCCTTGATGGACCACATGGGTGTCTTTCACCCACTTGCACCTGGGGAATGGAAGTGGTTGGATGGGTTTTTGGGGTGGAGGGCTCTCTGTCAGCAGAGTTTAGTCGGTGTCAGTGTGCTGCAGTGAGAACCAGGGCAGCTCCTGTGGAAACCAGATGGCCACCTAGAGACATCAAGTTGAAGCTCTCCACTGAGGAGACAAATGCAAACTTCCATGGCCTCTGAATCTGATGTGGTGACAATTCCTTTTTGTGTAAACTCTGTGAATTCTGTCTTTCCAGATTTCCTTTTTTCCTTTTCCTGAGGAAAGGATGCGTGTTTGCAGGCGGAGAGATGGACCATTGTTTGAACAATGATTTGCATCCAAGTGACCAGCCAGAAGGCAGGTCCATGGGCCCTTTCCCTCCATGTTCAGGCTTAGCTATCCCTAGGGAGTATCTGGGGAGAAGTTCAAGTATCAGGAAAGTCCACATTTTTAGCATGCTAAAAGAATAATTGCATGAAATCCCAGCACTTCCAAGTAAGAATGATGATCATAAATAATTCATTACCTGCTTACTGCAGAAGTTTAGGGACTTCCCTGAGGCTGGCCAAATCAAAGTGTTTATAGATGAAGACTTTTTCCATTTGACATCAAAAAAACAATGTCCCTTGATGTGCCGAGTTCTAAGTAATGAAGTTTTTGCCCTAGAATCACCTTTATTGACTTTAACTGGAAAGTGCAAACCAATTAGTTTATTTTTTTGAATTGATTTAATGTGTCTGTCTTCCATTAGCTTGATGACAAGAGATAGCAGCAGCATTGAAATAATTGTGCAGTTGTTATCAAGGGACCTACACAGTATAATTTTTTATATCAGGAATGGAAAGAAACCCCTCCAACATCCAGTTTTGGGAGGCATCATCTTGCCTGTGGTCTTGGGAACTGCTTTAGAAGCATTGCCCAGTGATGTGGGACAGCATCTGAGCCTTCTACATGCATGAACACATGTGAACTGGCTGTATCTTTGAGCTTGATATCTCAAAATCAGATTAAGCTCTGGTCACTTTAAAACCTTTTAAATACTATTAATATTTTGTTAATGATTCAGCATAAATATTCTCTCAACAAAATTTCCTGTTGGCAATGTTTGGTCTCATGTGACTGTGGGTGGATGTGGAAGACCGCACACACCTTGTAGCTAGGCTGAAGGGAGTTAGGAGTGGTGAAGGGTGATCAGCCCTAACCTGGAAGAGTTTAAAGGGATGGGAGAGAGAAAACCTGCACGTGAATTGTGCGAACCATGCAGCTTCAGAGTTACTGTCACCCTTTGCTTGCTGTTAGGCAACTCCAAACCTGCATGCAGGAGGTGAGCTGAGTCCTGGCCATCTCCATTCCTGCAGGATTTGTCCCACGTGATATGGGCTGGGAAGATTTCCTGAAATACAGTGGTTTGCTCTCACTAATGCCTCTGAGCGAGATGGGTGCTGACACAGGTGAACGTGGCATGAGAAGAATCAGGTGCAAGAAATCAGTCCTGTAATGAGCCATGGGAGCTGGGAGCAGCTTTTGCACGTGGGAAATGAACAGTCTAACAAATGTGGGTTTTTCTGTTCACTGCCTCAGAAAGTGAGGAAAACAGGATTATGGCTGTTTTGCTGCCTGAAGCACAATATCCTATGAGGACATTCTCCTGTCTCCATTTCTTTGTGTTTTCTGGGGAGCCTGTACCACTCTAAGCTGCAAAAGGAGATGGGATTATAAATTGCAGCTAAAGCAGAGACTGTTTTTCTCCTGCAGACAGTGGGGGACACTAGTGAATTGCTTTTCTTCCATTACTCACCTCTTACTTCCTTTTAGGTGAAATGTCAGCAAATCCAGTTGAACCCTTTATTTTTTTAAAGGTAAAAAGCCCACTGAACAAACCCCAGAATTTGTTCTTAAACTGAATCTGGTGATAACAGCAAGTTAGCCTCATTCCTTTGATAAACAGAGCTAAACTTGGAATTCTCAAGGTACTTTTCTAGGTCAATGGAAACTGACAGTCTGTTGAAGTTTTGCAGCACAGAAAAATAGTATTCTGCTGTCTGCCAGTCAAAAGCAACTGCAGGATCTTTAATTCAAAATTTTCTGGGGTTTATTTTGGCTTGTGCTGTTGTCTTTATGATCACACATATAACAGTGTAAGACTCTGATGCAGATTTCGGTAGTATCTTTATTGGTTTTGGGGTATGAATTAGCTTTAGTTTTATCACTGTCCCAATAAAGCTTGATTGCATTGACTCGCTGGATTTGGTGAGAGTCAGGAACAAACATCAGCAGAAACATCCACTTTACAGAAAATAAATGTGCGTGCAGGAGCAGCTCTCAGCTAACAAGGATGTGTGCACACTTGGGTATTTTGTCTGTGACCAATTAGCATGAGCTCCCTCTTGACAGTGCAGCATGTATGGAGTATTTCAGGCCCTCTGATGCCTTCTCCATTGCTGCCCTACATCTCCACCCTCAAGAGTCTTTAAATGGCTTTGCTATAATTAGCTGGCACACCTAACTTTGTGTAACTCTTGTGTATGGCACTGATAAGCCAAAAGCATGAATAACATCCCCTGTTCCATAGTGCTGCTCTGAACGTGTTAAAATATACAGCTACCAAAACCCATGGCACAGAATCCTTTTTCGGAGGATGTTCCTTCTTGCCATAGCTTTACTGTGGCCCACCTGAAAGCAAATGAGCATGTGAGGGTTATCTTTTATAGTGAGTCTGGTTGTTACATTGTTTAAATCCCAGAATGAGTAATCTGTACCAGTCTAAAGTCATGGACCCTCCTGGGGGCTGGAAGAAGCCTGCTGGGTCTGGGCATGCTGTTCTGCTTAGGTGGGGAACTTGTTTGGGATTCCCATGTTGGGAAATATGTCCCCACCAAAGAGGAGATTTGTTTCTTCCACTCTGGTGGGAACTGTTCAGTACAGCTTGAAAATGCTGGGGGGCAGCTGGTTGGGTGTCCTGGGGTTTCCCAATACTGATGCTTCAAATCTTTGTGCCTGTGACCCAGAGGGGGCTGTAGAGAGAAGCAAAGTTGCTTGTGCGATCCATATTGTGGGAACATTTTGTGGGCATCTGGTTTGGAGAAACCTTGTAAATATGCTAGCTCTCTTGGGTCCCTGGCCTATTAAACAACATTAGTGGGAGAAGTCCTCAAGGACCTTGGTTTATCTTTTGCGCTTAGGAGTTGTGTGAAGGGATGATAGTAAAAGTGCTGTTGGCAGGTCACCTCTCCACCTTGGAATGAGTTTTGCTGCATGAGAATGTGCGGTAGTGTTTCTGCCTGGTTCCCAATTCCGGCTAGCCCTGACACCGCCGCAAACCAGTGGGACTTGGCTTGCCGTCGAGCCGTAGCGTGACGACGGCGAAGGAAAGAAAGAAGGGACTCTCCAAGGCTCAGGTGAACTCGAGTTTATTGGGCAGGAGACAGAGCCCTCACCGCGAGACTGGTGCCTCAGGAGAGACCCTTTGGTCTTCAAAGAGGGAGCTTTTAAGGGGAGGTGGAACTCAGGGGAGGGTTTGACAGTGAACCAATGGGATATAACAGGGGAGTGGCTGACAACATAACAGACATACATTATGACAAATAACAGGAAAGTGGGAAGGAAAGGCTCGGGCTCTGGCCAGTCACTCGATGGCCCTCCTGGAATTTTCCAGACCTGGGGCAAGGCCCTGCAGTGACTGGCAGGACGGAGGGGTTACATAACACAGAGATTGACACTTAACTGTGGCGGGAAGAACCAACCAATCAGAGGGCTGTAACTGGGGAAGCGTAGGGAGCAACTTATTACAAGTAACAAAAGGTACAGTGAACAAACCAACTTATGTGTGAACCTTACAATAAAATTGCACCCCCACAAGAATGTGGAGCTGCTCTCTTTGAACAGAAGGGTAGCATAAACCTAGCCATTATGTCTTTGCTTGCAACAATTTTACTCCTGGTAAAAATACTCAGGTTTTTCCATATGGTGATCTGAGGGTCATTTTATTTCAGAGGAGGGCGCACACGTGATCTGATAACACAAAATGGTAAGTTGAGTTTCAGGTAGGATGCACTAGTAATTTGAGGAAGGGGAATGCTTATTGCAGAGGAAAACACTGGATTTTCTCTGTAAGTTAGTGTGTTCTGATCCTGCCCTGCTGGCTTTCTCTTTATTTTGGGTGTGTGTTACGAATGGATGTAAGGGTTTTGATAAGTCCTTGCCTTTTGCCCAGGCCTCTGGCAGCAGGCAGTAGCTTTATTGAGGCAGCCAGCACCCCAAAACCTACTCTCATTCACAAGTTCCTTAATAATGGTTGATTCAGTTTATTATAGAATGAATTATTTATTTAATAGACACAAAACTAACAGACATGAGACTTAAACTAATACTACACAGGAATAAGGACAAAAAGAGACTACTAGTAGATATATACAGCGTGGGGTTAAAGCTGCCTATAAATTTTACAGTTAGTGAAGAAATAATTAGGATTCAGTGTATCTTACCATCCAGTTGTTGGTGGGGCACACATTGAGATCCTTCCTCTCAATTCCCAGGAAAGTAACCATGGAATCTGCATCCAAACTCCAGGAAGAAGTCTCAAATGCTTGTCAGGGTGTGTGTAAAAGGTCTCTGCTTCTGTGATAACTCATGTGTCTTTTATAGTTTGTAAAACAGCGTCTCTCAGTCAAGAATATTTCTTTTATCTCTTCCTACATCTGCTCTCCAGACTAAGATGCTGATTCTTAGCTAGGATCCTGAGCCCTTTTGGTGCCAGAGATGACCCCTTGCTGGGCCTTTCAGCCCAGGTTCTCTCTTTATGCACCGACTCTCTGTGGTAGAGAAGGGTAGGGCGGGGTGGGGGTAGGTATCCAGCCACAGTGTGGAGGGGAGCTGTGTCCCTTCATGGCAGAGGAAGCAATGCTTATTCTGCATGTAGAGTCCAAAACACAGAAAAATTCTTTTCTATCCAGACTTTTAACTGATCCTGCAGCAGCAAGCTGCCTTTGATCCTCCCAGCTAGAATGATCTTAGGGGAGAACTTTCTAGGGTGTCGCTCAGGTTTGCTCATGGTATACAAGACCGGTTTTCATCTCACAGTGACAGCTTGGCAGGAAAGAGCCTAGGCTGTGCCAGGCCTGGCAGTTCTGATCCTGGTGCTACTCAAACGATCCTGGGGATTCATGTCTGGTTTACTATTTTTTGCAATTTACAACTATCCAGGACTATAACTAGCTGATGACTTTTCTGTGTTTGCCCCTTAAGGGTGGAATCTCTTTTCCCTCATTAATGCCTTTAATGAAGTACATGTGGCTGTTCATCCAGTGGATACCAGAAAGCGGCACTTGTTCTCCATATGGCAGACTCAAATCTTTCATGCCAAGCCCACAGGCTCTGCACTTCCTTGGATGGTGGCCTGTGCACCCTCCTTGACCTTCTCCTTCTTGCCTGGCCAATGTTCTTGGGTTGTACACCTCTGCCTGCTGTCTGTCTTCCCATGTTCACTGGGATTGAGACAGCAGGTCCAATTAATTTTGCATTCCCCCATTTTCTGTCTGTATGAGAGACACTTTATAATTTCCATGGTTTTAGGTTTGGGCAGTGCAATTATGCCCAAAGCACATCATAACTCCAGTGTGCTGCCTTCTGACTCTTGCCAGAGTGCTGGTCATGGAACAGGGAGCATTTGGCAAGAAAAGCTGATAAATCATAAATTCCTGTGCAGGATGAATCACGAGTTATTGCCTCCTTCTCAAACACATAACTGCAAGCTGTTATGTCAGTACCAGTCTGTGGCATGCAGGAGGAAAGTCCCTTTTGGTGAATATGTACATACAGGCACCTTTGCATCTGTCTTTGGGCGTCAGATGAATTGGCAATGTAATTGCTTATTTTTTCTGCTTGACCCCTGGGGACTTTACTTACTTGACCCTCATGTACTGGAATGTGCTCTCAGCAGGGGTGAATTGGAAGGGAGACTTCTCTTGATCGTGGTAGAAATTAGATTTTTTTTCATCCTGCATTTTATATAACTGTCACCTTTCTGGCATTTTGCTACAATCTCTGCTATAGAAATAAATTGTGGGGGGAAACTGAGCCTTCCTCTTTGAATGCCAGAAGAAGAGCCAGGACTTGCAGAGTTTTCCAGTCTTGTTCCTTCCTCTGGGCTCTGACCTTGCTCCTTGTTCTGGCAGCTCTTGGCAAACCTGATTAACTGCAAAGAGATTTTCTATGGCTGGATCTTCATCCACATCCATGTTTTTGCCAACTCAATCAAAAAGAAGATGGGCCGAGATTAGCACCTTGCACTCTTCCCATCACTCTGGGAACTTTAGAAATTAGTTGCATTTTTGATCTTAATTAATATAGGGGCTTTCTTATAGACCTATGTGAATTTTGTGCAAGTGATCTTGGAGCTGTCCTGAATCTCAGTGAGGAAACAACATCTGTAGCAGTTTTGTGGGCTACCAAACTGAAGACTACACAAAGTCTGGCAAAACCCCCTCTGTTGGGCTTCTTTTTTTACTTCAAATGCTAATATGTCAAAAGTCTTGGTATACTTCTAGTGCTGCCATGCAGTATGTTTCCTTCCACCTTGATACATCCTAGTTCATAATCCTGAGTTTTCATCATCACAGAGGCTATCTATTGTTTTCTTTTTCCGTTTAGATGATAACTCTAGTATGTGTATGTATATGCATTTTATATTTATATATGTATCAGTAGAAATGTAAATTTTCATGCACAGATGCCCCGTTGATCATGTCAGATACTGCCTTGACAATTGTGTGCAAAAATGATGCTGAACAGGTGATCCTAAAGAGAGGGGCAGCTCTGTTGTCTGGCGGCTGTTCCCCTGGGGCAGGCTTGAACCAGGGAAGTCCCCTGAAGCATTGAGAGCAGTAACAATTTAGGCAGCAGGGAACAGCAAGATATGTAAGTATGTATTGATTGTTTTATTTTAAAAATTTCTGTCTCTGCTTTTATCCTCTTAAGACTGTTTTGGCATGAGATGTGTTCTCGTTGCTGGAGAATGCAAAATTTTGAGGGGAAGGAATCAGTGGCTAATTCTGGTCATCGTGGCCAGTAAACAGGGTCTGAGCATGGCTGGAGAGACCTAGGATGAAGCATTTCCACCTCAGGAAGTAGAAGCGTGCAGTGGTGGGTTGCATGCATTCTGTTGTCCCTCAGCCTGTCTCTGCCCCCTTCTCCCTGACTCGGAGGCTTCCTGCACTTGGGGGAGAAATTGGTTGAGGTATGGTTGCTGTGCATCCCTCTGCTGCCTTCAGAGTTCTGTTCGTTCCAAACGCCTCTTGTGCCTGTACTGTCCCTAGTTAATGTATCTCTTTGCCAGGAGCTCTGGCTTTTGCTTTAGTGTGAATTGCACAGCTTAAGCCCTTTCCCTGGCTATCCTTTCTTTTCATTTCCCATTTGTGCTGGTTGTCTGCTCAAGCAGCTGCTGTCAGCACACAGTGGAAAAAAACCGATCCATGAGCAACGCACTAGCATATCAGCAGGAATTCCTGGGCTGCTTCTGGGCTGCCTCTTTGTCAGAAGAGCTCAGCCATGTCTTTGTTTTTTCTTGCTAGCGAGTCAGAGATGCTGCAGGTTTGTTTGGAGCTTTTCTCATCTTATTTATTCAGTAACCAGGGCAGTTGCCCTTTGTTTCACATGCGTTTTTGTTGTGTGTTTTTAAGTGCTGCGAGGCACAATATCTTCATGCCGCCAAGAAATCAGTTAATGCAACTCTCTTAGCCAGCAGCCTGGGGACTAAAAATTTCTGATTTGGGCTGCAAAAAGGAAAGGGAGAGGAGCTGAATTTTCCCCAGCAATGCAAAAAACCAAAATTCAGCCCATTTGTGTGAGCTGTGTGGTCCCAGAGGGGCAACTCTGATCTGGCACACCACTCTGCCATAAAGGATTGTAAATTGGTGCCACGACTGGGGGTGAAGGGCATGTGACCTGAGAGGTGGCATTCCTCTCTTGATTTATGTCACAAAGAACCAGCCTGTGCCTGTGTATGCCAGCAGGATAAATATATTAATTTCCACCAGTGGTCTGTGTCAGTGCAGCTGTGTGAAAACGGAGCTGTCACTGGAGACAAAACTTTGTCTGTCCTTTGTTGTCATGTTGTGAAAGCTGGGGCAATGAGATGAGGGTGAAGATGAGCAGCCCTGCCCAGGCACCCCTCTGGCTGCAGAAGCAGCTGCAGACATGAGGGCACCGATTCCTGCACATGGAGAAGAGCAAATGCCCTTGATCACTAAAAGATGGGGAGGCAGGAGGAGAAAAAAAAAGCTGTGTTTTCTTGGATCAGCCCCTTGTGGAGGCAAAGAAAAGCCTGCCATAAGTTAATGGGCCACCTTCATAAATGTGGGAGCCTTGTGCACGCAGAGTGGCTCAGCCTGTCTGAGCTAATGCAGCTGTCAGCTTGCTTGTCTAGAAAATGCTTTTCTGAAAGGTATGATTATTCTAGACTGTTGAGCAAGTTCTTCTGTGTGAGTGCATTTAAACAACACCAGTGGTACATGTGGAAAGATTACAAACAAAGAGAGAGCAACATTTTCAATAGCCTGGGGAGGGCAAGAAAGGCGGTTGTGCTGCCTGTACAACAAGGACACCTGTAGTGTCGTCTGAATTGCTCATGTCTCTCACCAGCCTGTGTGACACATGCTGTGCAGGTGTGCTCTTTTTGGGGAGACTGCTCCTGGGGCAATAAGGATGAGAGCAGTGTGAGGCATGGGGATAGATGCATTCTTGCCTCTGCAGGGCCATGCCCTGTGTTGGCTGTTCTTAGGTACTCACAAGACTTTCTGGAACGGTACTTCTTAAAAGCTTGTCTCTGGCTCTGGGAAAGGCGTTCTTCACCAACCACCCTGGGGTGTGCAAAGCACCCCAAGGCAGTGCTGAGGTCTGGGTCTGTCTCCATCAGGTGGGGAGGAAATTGGCAGCAGGCTCTGGGGAGACCCTTTATTTGCTTGTGTTATTAGGAAGGAGCGAGGAAATAATGATTTATTGATGCTTTTGTGATTCTCCTACACCAGGCTATGAAGGAAGAAATTCCACTTCCTGGCTGATAATCATGGTTCTAATTGAGCAGTACCATGTTCCTTGCAGAGCAGCTGGCCTGTGGGATGCTGGTGGTACCCCTGGTTCTCTGATACAGTGCCCCATAGCCAGTATGGCCTGTGACCCCCAAGGGTCACTTCTCTGCTCTTCCCTTGCTGCTGACTGTCGCCAGGCTGGTGGAGACAGGCTTCTTATAGAGCCCAGCATTTCTCTCCTGCAGCATTGTTTGATTAAACCAGAAATATCTGACAGAGGGGGTGGCAGCCACTCCTTTCTGGGGTGAGGCACCCACTGGTGGGAATGTGTTATCAATACCTCAGCAAATACTGCTTGATCTTTGTGGTATGTTGGGCAGAAGGTTGATGCCTCTTGGCCATGGTCTGGGCATGATCACTCCATGCTGACCAAGGAGACGCCTGCGCTCACCCTGTGAGGGCTGGTGCCTTCTACTGCCATCACTGCCCTGTCACTGCCCTGTCTCCGCCACCTTCTCTGCCTTCCCAGAGTGGCTGGCATGGCTGTGCCTGTGCCTGGTGAACCGGTAGCTGGTGAAGGACACAGCAGCTCACATGCTGCAGTGGTTGCTCAGGGGTCTGCCAACCTCCAATGTGCAGCCTCAGTAAATCCAGCTGAATTCCTGGGCTTTGCTTGGTATGTCTCCTCTGATAGCCCTCTGTAAAAGCAATGTCCTTTTTATGCATTCCCTTGCTTCCATGTGAGCCTTAGCTTATGAACAGGGTTTCATCTCTTTAGCCCAGAGCATAGGATGGGGCAGGACTGCAGTGCAGGAGTCTGCAGGACTTTGGAGCTTCCTGCCTGCACTCCAGGGGTCTGCTCTTGCTGCCGCTTTGTGGCTTCTCTCCTTTGCAGGCCGTAGAGCCATGCATGGCCAGGGCTGCCTGTGAATGTGTGAGCTGGATGTACTGCTCAGGACCCCTGCCTGCCTGTGTCCCAGTTGCCAGCATCCTCAGGAATGAGTGCTGGGTGCAAGCAGGATTCCCCTGTCCTGCAGAGTGATTGATCTCCCTAGATTGTGTGGGGAGAACAGCGAGGCACTGCCCAAAACTGCTGTGAGCACGTGATCCCTTGAATCCTAGGGAGGAAGAGATCATAGGTGAGACCTTGGCAAACTAGACTTTTGCTCCCATGCAATCTGTGCTCATTTCAACTGCAATGTGCTTTTTCATACATCCCCCTTTAAACAAAGCAGTGCCGTTTTGGTTAACCTGAGGAGTGTGCGGATTCCTTTGAATCACATGATCTATCCAGGATACTGATGATTTTTTTTTTACTTTATGACTACAAAGAAGGGGATCCCTGATGCTGGGTGTCCTACAAACCCAGAATGAGAGGAAGACCCTGCCATTTCCCCCACTCACCCAACATGCACCCTCCCAGCTCAGCTGAGCAAGGGAGATGGTTTATGAGCAGCATCAACAATGTCATAAAGTGCAAGTGGCAAGTTAATGCTGCTTTTTTGTTCCAGCCTGTTGACAGGGCCTTGTTAATAGACAGTTGGGAACAAAAGCGAAAGGAAGGGGCACAGCAGCTAAAAGCTAGTTGTCACAGCACTGCTGCATTAGTGTGAAAATGCTGTATTTTATCAGAAAGGAAGCACCCTCTCCATAATAAATGGCATTGCACAGCAAGGAGCAGCTCCATACGAGCACCTCTCCTGTGGAGGCAGGCTGAGAGAGTGGCATTGTTCAGCCTGGAGAAGGCTTTAGGGAAACCTCATTGACTCCAGTACTTAAAGGGAGCTTATAAAATGATAGACAATGACTTTTTACATTGGCAGGTAGTGCTAAGACTAAGGGGACATGGTTTTAAACTGAATGGAGCACGGATTGCATTGGCTGTTAGGGGGAAATTCTTTAACTGGAGAGTAGTGAGGCACTGGAAGAGCTTGCCCAGAGAAGCTGTGGATGCTCCATCCCTGGAAGTGTTCAAGGCCACGTTGGACGGGACCCTGGGCAATCTGGTCAGTGAGTGACATTCCTACTCATGGTAGGGGGTTGGAACTAGAAGGTTTAAAAGATGCCTTCCAACCCAAACCATTCTATGATTCCAGCCTGTGGATGGATTCCTGTGGACTGTGCTGATGTGCCCTCTGGAAGAGGGCGGAGATGCTGAGCTGTTCAGTAGGATTCAGTGCTCTGTACTGCTATCTTCCCTGGGATGATCAGACTGAGAAAGGGTTTAAACCCCTGTGGGTGACAGTGTGCAACACTGGGGAGGATGGGACTGGGGAGGACTCATGTGGGAGTTTAGGAGGGCAGGTAGAGTGTGCAGAGGGCAGGGGTCTGTGGCACTCAGAGCAATACTGGCATTCCCCTGGAGACAGCAGTGCTGGAGACTTCTGCACTGCTCCCCTTTCCCAGAGAGAGGATGCAGCTTTCTGTAATTTTCTCAGAAAATGAGGTGAGTTCGCTGAAATAACTTGCTGTTCCTTCCAACCCTCCTTGGAATGTGTTCAAATACACTTTGCTCTGTTTCCTTAGTTCTGTAGTTAGAGGTGATGAAATGCTCCCTAGGCCGTATCCCTAGGCCATATGGGGCTGCTTGGAAGCTTCATCCCAAAGTTGAGTTCTGAGCGTTGGTTTTGCTCTTGACCTGATACTTTAACAAATTTGGTTTTATTTTTAAAGTTTTCCCCAGTTGCTTTCTTCTCTATCTGTCTTTCTTGGGAAAACAAACCAACAAAAAAACCCCTAAATTTTTCAAAGCTGAATATTGCAGAAGAGGCTTCTCATCCATACCTTTTTTTCCCCACAGTCTGCGGTAGCTGTTAATCCACATTTGGTTAAGCAATTAACCAGGATATAAATAATACATAGCATGTTATCAGAAAACTGCATGCCAGTGTTATGGAGGCAGGCACTTTTGGCTCTGGCTGGGAGGGCTTCCCTTCTCTGCTCTGCAGCCCCCTAAGGCCAATTAAGGTGCATCCTTGATGAAAGTCCAGCTGCTGCTTGGCTGGATAAATAGTTGCTCTGATGCAGGGAGTGGGGGCCAAAGCAAGTGAAAGAAGGGTTTAGTGTTCAAACAGCTGCAGTGAGCACTGGAGTCTGAGCATTCACCTCCTCCCTTCGTGCATAGACTGAGGCTGGAGCAGCGAGACCGAACGGATGGGGCTGGCACCAGTGGCAGCTCATGGGAGACCTGTGAGTCGGGGACTTAGTAGTATGTCCTTTGCCTTCTGCCTTAGTACTGTAAAGGTTTTTTCTCTTGAAGGCATGTCAACAGTTGATAAACAGCCTTTTAGAGTGTGACAAGTGTAGAAACCTGCTTTATCTTCCTGTTTCCCTTCCAGCCTCCTCTGTGAGCCCAGGGAGTGGCGTCTTTGGTGTTTCTTCTTTCAAGGCTGCTGTTTATTTTAACTGCAGTAACAAGTGCTGAACCGGCTGGTGGGAGGAATAAGTATTGCTGTGACAGCTTGGGTGAGAGTTAATAAGTCCAAGTGCCAAGTCCTGCGCTTTGGCCACAATAACCCCCTGCAGCGTTTTAGGCCGGGGACGGTGTGGCTGGACAGTGCCCAGGCAGAAAGGGACCTGGGGGTTCCAGTTGACAGCCGGCTGAACATGAGCCAGCAGTGTGCTCAGGTAGCCAAGAAGGCCACTGGCACCTGGCCTGTATCAGGAATGGTGTGACCAGCAGGAGCAGGGAGGTCATTCTTCCCCTGTACTCGGCACTGGTCAGGCCACACCTGAGTGCTGTGTCCAGTTCTGGGCCCCTCAGTTTAGGAAGGACATTGAGATGCTTGAGGACGTCCAGAGGATGTAACAAGACTGGTGAAGGACTGAGGGAGCTGGGGTTGTTTAGCCTGGAGAAAAGGAGACTCAGAGGTGACCTTATCACTCTCTAGAACTTCTTGAAGGGTGGTTGTAGTCAGGTGGGGGTTGGTCTCTCAACTGACAGGATGTTAGGACACAGTCTTAAGCTGTGCCAAGGGAAATACAGGTTGGATATTAGGAAAGTTTTTTACGGAAGGGGTGGAATGGTCTGCCCAGGGAGGTGGTGGAGTCACCATCCCTGGATGTGTTTAAAAAAAGACTGGATGTGGCACTTAGTGCCATGGTTTAGTTGAGGTGTTAGCACATGGGTTGGACTTGATGATCTTGAAGATCTCTTCCAACCCAGTGATTCTGTGATTTGGAAAAGATGCTTCAAGTTACAAAACAAATATAAAAACCACCAAGAAAAAAGTGAGCAAAAACCCAAAACATCCAGAGTGGATAGACTCTGGAAACCACCCAATTTAAACTGTCATATTTACAGTTGTGAATTTGCTCCACAGTAAGGCAGCAAGAGCAGGAATAATTGGGCTTGGGATAAGCTTGGCTTTGCAGTGGGATCTCCAAACCTCCCTGCAGCAGGCTAAATATTCAAGGCTACTGCATGATCCTGAAGCTTTGTCTCTGGTCTCCCTGTAGGGATCATTGGACTTTGGTGCTTGTAACAGTGACTTTCTTTCCCAAACAAAAACTCTGGGAGTTTACTGTACTGTGGTCTCTCCTGCCATAACCTGTGGTGCAAAAGAACCTCAGCTGAAGGGCACAATAACATGTTGGATGTTGTTTCTCAGGTGCTGGAGCAGGATGTGGTTCTCCAGTCCATTGACCGTGCCATTGAGGCTGTGCACAATGCAGCCATGAAGAATGGGGGAAAATACAACCTGGAGCAGAGGGATGTCCTCCAGTAAGTATGATGGGCATCTGGAAGAGCTGGTGGATGGTGGGTGGTCACAGTGTCATTCTGTCCTTGGGGAGGATGTTGGATGTCGTTGATTTGAGCCCCTGTGGTGCGAAGTGCTGCTGCACTCAGAGAACTTCCCAGTGTTTGAGCTGGTGCTGCTGCTGACAACTGTGTCCAGCAAACCAAAGCTTTTGCCTTGCTCCTCTATCTCTGTGCATGCCAAGAAGAGGTGATTCTCAGCCACACTGTAGGCTTGGAGGAGAAACCCAAAACCTTTCTGGCTGCATTTTCTCTGCTTTACCAGCCAGGAATTGTAGAGGTTTTTGGCATGTGACACAAAGTCTTTAATATGTTCTCAAGTAATTGCTTGTGAGGAGAATTTTTGTTTTCTCTGACACCTCAGACTCTGTGCTGAGGCATGCTGGTTTAATCTCGGTTGAACAGCAATTCTAAAGTGCAGGCAATTTCTGAAGCTTGCAATGCAATATGTGACTCTCCCCTGAGGAAGAGGCATTCTTCTCCAGTGAACTGATGAATAAATTATGGGCTCTTGCAAAGCCTTTTCCTTCCTTCCTCCCCTAGAAGTGCTTCCTTAGTTGTTAATGAAACTGGAGTTGGTGTTCAGAGTGGTGTAGCCTATTCTTGTATTTATAGCCCAAATGCAATAAATCATTAAAGAATAATTTAAATGTTGCAGCATGGTCACTCCCTTGAGCTTTGCTCTTCCTGATGTCATCATTCTGTTTCAGAAAACTGATCCATCACCGGAAGGAGACTGTGTCCCGTAAAAGCCACTCTCCCACCCTGCAGGGGACAGTTATGACTCAGTCCTCTAGTGATCACCACCTGGATGTGTCCCGGCAGCCCAACGGGGTGTGCCGGACAGGGTACGAGCGACACCACAGCCTTCCCAACACTGAGTTCGAGGAGGAGGATGAAGGTCTCTATCAGGTAACAGTGGCTGGACACTTTCTAGGTTCCTCCTTTGGTGGAGTGACATTTCATGTTCTGTTGAATAAAATGCCTTTGCAGCTGAAGTTACAAATAAGGTGTTTGTGCTGCTGACCTAGGATTACTGCAGTGTCAAGTGTTGGTGTCTAAGAAATCTGGAACAGTCCCTCTGCCATTTACACTTGTTATGCTTTTTGGAATCCTTGAGGGTCCATGGTTTTATGGTAACATGCAAAATCCACTCTATATACTGCGTGACTATCTCTTGGCAACTTTCCAAAAGAGTTGCAGGCTCCCTGGAGAATGCTTTGAAAAGCAGTTTGGACATGAGAAGTAGAGCTCCCTCCAAGCACTCAGAACTGCTTCATTTCCCCCTTGTTATGTCTGCACAAAATCATTGGTCCTTAAGCATTTTATCTGTTGTGGTTGCCTATTTATACTACTCAAAACAAAACAAAAAGCCAAAAAATCCCCAAAGATCTTGCTTTGTCTGAAGGTTGCTTATCATGATGAATTAAAGGCAAATTGCAGGAAATAAGATTTAGAGCAGATCTTTTTTTTATCTCAGCAACATGCAGTTCCAAGGTTACAGTGCGGCATCAGTGAGGCTTCAAAGTGGCAGCCCAGGATGAGGCTGTGGCTGTTGGGGGCGAATAATGTGCTGGATTTCCCTGTGTAGGTGTAGCTGGATGTTAGGGCTAAAGGCACTAAGCAAGGATGAGCATGGAGATTTTTTTATTTCTCCTACAGATGAACACATGCACTGTAATTTTTCTTCATCTCTCTGGGCTGAATGTTTGGAGGTATTGTGTTTATAAGGCACTGATCTGCTGTCACCCCTAGCAGATGAGGCTTGTTTTATACTTGAAAAACTATGAGTTTGGGGAGATAAAAGGTAACTCTGGCTCACTCTGACTGAACACAGCAATTCCTACAAACCACATTCTTCTCCTCAGTATTCATTTTTGTTCTTTAGCAGTCAAACTAGCTCCATTCTCAAGCCTGTATATTGTGGGTTGAGCAAATGGGGCACCTTACAGCTCATTCTCCATGTTGATTCCCTGTCTTTATCTGGTCTGTGGTTTGGTTGCTTGCCAAAAAGGAGGAAGACTAATTTCCTTGTCTAACAAAGAACTGTTTCTGTCTGGGTGGCACTGAGGATGCAGTTTAAGGGCTTCCAGCTTAGCCCTGTGCTGAAAGGGCTCCTTGAGATTTTAACAGCTCGGTGGATTTCCTGAGTGCTTAGAAAATACAAAGTGGAGGAGGCAGCATTGCTTTCTTCCACTGGTTATGCAGTAGCCTAAGAGGAGACCTACTGAAATCTAAACTTTCTCACTAGCCCCAGAGGAGCAGAGGTCTTGGCCTGTGCCTTTCATTGCTTGGGATTTTTTGGTGCATTCAATGTTTGCATCTGAAAACCTAAGCAAAATTTGACGTTTCCTCTCAGTGGTTTTGCTCCCAGGACTTAACTGGCTGCAGTAGTTGGTGAGGGCATTTGGCTTCAGCTCCTCC
This sequence comes from Illadopsis cleaveri, assembly GCA_013399915.1. Taxonomy (NCBI): domain Eukaryota; kingdom Metazoa; phylum Chordata; class Aves; order Passeriformes; family Timaliidae; genus Illadopsis; species Illadopsis cleaveri. The sequence continues at coordinate 29,750 of VXBB01003148.1, read as the reverse complement.
ACAGTCAGCATAAGGTGGGAGGCTGGGGCTGCTGCCATACCGGCTGCCAACGGTGGAGGTTGGGCTCTTGGAATATTTTAGTCAGTCTGCTGCATTTGTGCATGCTCAGTGAGTTTGTGATGCTCATCTCCAGAAACCTTTGCTACAGACCAGTGTGTCTGGCTTGGCAGAGCTTGCCTGGAGGAGGTAGTGGATGGGAGATTGTTCATTTTGTTTACTGTTTTATTATTTTGTTTAAAGGGTACTACTATAATAACATTGTTCCTAGGAGTCAGAGTGGTGGTGTTCTCTGGCTGCAAAGGGAATGGGAGTGTTGTGGTTGAGTCAGCTCATGTCTTTGAGCAGCACAGGGAGCACAGCCTGCTATCAGTCCTTGCAAAAGAGTAAAGGACAGGCAGATGTGTAAAATCTGTGGATCTGAGGAACTTCACAGTGCCCTAATACAGGCCTGGGGAAAGGGAGGCTTTTAACACAAGTACAGTTGCTTCTCTCTAAACCTTTGGTAAGGTTCCTCATCTTTTCCCCTCTGGACAGGTGGGATCTGAACTTCAAGGACCTCCTGCATGGTCACCTTGTGCATGGACGCTGCACAGAGGTGGGGGGGTTTCCCTTTGGGGATTTTGGTGTTGTACATCCTCCTGTTGGCCCCAAGCAGTGGCTAGCATGTGGGGTGGAGGGAGGGGATGGCCATCGGTTACACCTCACAGCTCCTGACCATGAGGCTTGGGCAAGCACAGGGAAATTCCTGTGATGCTTCATGTTCTTCTTGCAGCTGCTTGTACTGTGGTGTGTGGCTGTCTAAACTGGTAGAGGCTGAGCTAGCATTATCTGTAAATCTATTAATTTAAGCACTAGCCTGTAATAATTGTGTTAAAGTTGTGTGGTAAATTTGGAAGGGCTAATGAAGCCATGGAAATACTCCAGAATGATCCAACCCTCGCTATCTCCACACAATGTCATGCATCTGCGCTGAGTTCTGAGCCTGCCTGTCTGCTAAATCCCACTGCCTCAGTAATCGTGGCTGTGCTGTGCCAAGCAGCTCCAACTTGTGCTGTCAGCTCCAGCACTCTGCAGACAGGGCTCTGCTTTTAGCACAGCTGAGCTTTCTGGATTTGGGGCCAGCCTGCCAACCATGCAATGCAGGGACCCCTCCTAATCTGCTTGACCTCTCTCAGCTGTGCAGTCTCTTTTTGGACCAACACAGATAATATTTGAAGCTATATGCAAGTAGCAGATAGTATTCCACCCAGAGAACAATGTGGGGTGGTGTAGTGGTTTGAAAGCAAAACCAGTGAGACACTCCAAGTCAGACATACAATTTAATAGAAAGAGAAAAAAAAAGTAAAATAAAATAAAAGCAATAATACGAAAGACCACTGACAGAGTCAGAATGCAACCTGACACCCTGTTGGTCAGGGTGTTGGAAAACAGTCCAAAAGTAAGCCCTCCTGGAGTGGCAGATGTGGTCCTGTTGGAAGCAGAGATGGTCCTGTAGAGAAAAAGGGTCCAGTCTTCCTTTGCGAGTCCCATGGGAACACTGGCTGCCTGGTGACAGTTGTGGCTCTTTTTATCTGGGTGAAAATGGTTTGGCTCCTCCTCCCTGGGTAGAGCATCTCACAATAGGATACTGTAATGTGTCATGCCATTGGTGAGCTTTAATGGCCCATTACAGAAGATATCCCCCGAGGGTGGAAAGAGATAAGAAACAATGCCCCACCCGGTTTTAACAGCTGGCTTGTTATCAGAAAGGCAGTTACTCCCTCCCTCCTGGAGTTACAACAGATAAAGAAAAAAAAACCTCCTCCCCAACTGGATTTCAACAGATGGAATAGAATAAACTTTTTTTTTTGTTTTGTTTTGTTTTGGTTTGGTTTGTTTTGTTTTGTTACAAAACCCAAGAAAAGTGGATTGACAAGAGCCGAGAGTGCAGGCAGGGAGTCTGCAGCATGTCTCGTGCTAATTCAACAACTGAAGGCGCTTGTAAAGACGTGACTTTTTATATGACATGGTATAATGTTGGATGTATTTGGTGTTGGGTGGGAAAGGGACTAAGGGATCCTTTTTAAAAGGTCTTTGTGCAAACTGCTGGGTCTTCACTTGTCTAGTGGATCTAGACATGGGCTGTGATCACATTGTCAGCTTTTGGCATCAAGTCTTGAATATCTGAGGTGGCTTTTGAAGGTGCTTTATTTACAGGAATATCTTTGCTCTTATTTCAGATGAAGTTTTTGCCCTTCCTGGATCTGGGAGAAAAAAAACATTTTTCATTCTCCTTCTACTGAGCTATGTAAGATAGAGACCCTTCAGGGGCCTGTCTCAGATTTTTACTGTGGGGTGTCAGAGCTCTGTGCCCTGTGTGGTGTTTATTTAGGTCTATTCAGCAATGGTAGGGCACAGAAAAACTTCTCTTCTAGGGCTAAACAAACCTGGAAAGTTTTCACATGTGATGGACAGAATGTCACTGTAGATTCCAAATGGTTGAAAGCTGCGTTACTCAAGACATTCAGACCATCACCTCCTTTCCCTTCCTGTGCTCCCCTGGGAGGTTTGGCCACAGGCAGTGATTGAAATATCCCATAAAAGCAGAGGCACATCTGAGGCAGCAGGCTGTAAATCCCAGCAGTCCTAAGAGGTCCCAAACAAAGTCTCCTGGCCCTGCTTGCTGGGCTGTGGGGACTGGCATATTACTGCAATGTGCTCCCACCTAGCTTGCCTGCTGTGTTCAGTGTTGCCCTACTGATTAGAGCTTAACCCTGAGGCTGCACCTCGCTGGAGTAATTGTGAGTGAATGTGATATTCGTGATCATGGTGTTTAGATCTGACAGGAAAAGATGAGTGTAGGAGTCTGGGTCTGGGGCTTGTACACTGCTGGCTTGGCAATCCTAGAAGAAGAGACTTACACGAGAAACCCCAGATGTGGAGAGTTAATGCAACTCCCTGGCAAAGCTTTTTCCAGTGCATCTTGCTATAGGTAGCATAGTACTGCACAGAGGGTCAAACCCTGTTTTCTCCCTCCATGAGCAGAAATAGCTTTGAAAGTATGGAAAAGGCATTTACATGTTTCCAGTCCTTGGCTTTGTCTTCCTGCAAGGGTATTTGTAGCTGATCTAATGGATCTCTCCAGAAGAGTGTGTAAATACACACTCTTTTTGCAGCCTCTGTGGAGCTATTGAGAGTAATGTGGAGACACGGTAAGTGTGTAGGATTGCATTTGGAATAAAGGAGGAGTAAATGCTTGACAGGTCTACATGACATATGTGCCATGTGCTGCTGAACACAGCAATTAAACAAGGGCTGCTTTGCCTGTGACAGGGAGGGGATGAAGTCAGTTTGAGTTCTCCTTTGTTCTTCTAGGAGGCCGCCTATTAGCATCTGTCCTCCTGAGGAAACTGCCCCAACTGATGAGAGAGACGTAAAGACAAATCTACACATGCACATGAGAAAGAAGTCTTCGTAAAAGAGAATATCTTTATTGTCAACCTCCTTTGATTGCTCTGAAATCTTTTCTTATTGATCCCACCACAGGCTTGTCATGCTGCTCCTGTCACCCCCCCACCTCCAGAGAAGCGCAAGAACACACAGATTGCTGCTCCCACTAAAAGTAAGGATAAACTGCTCTCCAGGTGTCGGGCATGAAATAGACACTGGGTGATGTAACAACCATGGGAGCTGAATGCTTCTGCTTTGTGCTTAGATGAGCATCCTTATCCATTCCCCGAATTCCTGTATGGTTTATATCCTTACAAATATAGCTATAAAATATATATAGCCTAGATACCTGTAGGTTTTAATGCTAGTGGTCCTGAGCTGGTGACCAGTGTTCCTTCAAGCCTGTTCTGATTTGGGAGGGTCTGAGCAGCCTGTGGATGGGTGCCAGGTACAGCATCTCTCTGCTCCTTCAGTACTTGTGGCCCTGGGAATCATAGTGCTCTCCAAGGAGCAACTCTGCCTGCTCACATGGCTAGTCTGGCTAGTTCACAACATCAGTGGTTTAAGATCCTTTTACTCCCACAGATACCATGGCTATCTCCCAGCAAGGCAGAGGGAGCGTTCCCTTGCAGTGCAGAGTGTGATACTTCACCAGGGGAACTCACTGGCTTTTGATGCAGTCTCAAGTCTTGTTTTTGACTCCCAATCAATTGAGCACTTTCTTTGTACAATGGTTGGATTTCCATTAATTCAGTGGCCAGTGCCTGTAAGGAGCAGTAGTAATACCAAAGACACATCTGCCTATGTGCAGCCCACAGGCAGAGGAACAACTAATGAGGAACACTTGAGAGCAGGACCATGGGATCAGGGCAGGAGTTTCTTCAACTTCAGCATGATTGGACTGACAGAGCAGTGCTTATCCTTCTGACTTATTGCCAGCTTGCCCAAGTACTCTGCTGTGCTGTGACAGTGATGCTGCTGGTGGCACTCAACCCATCTCAAGCCCACTTGTGTCCCTTTGTGTGGAGCAGGGCAGAGCTATTGACTTGCAGGTACTTGAGACCTGGGACTGGAACCAGCTTCCTTAATGGTACTTAATGGTATTGAGCCATTTTTCACTGGAGTAGTGGGAGTTTGCAAAGGACTTCCTTCAACTCATTATTTTGATTTAATGAAGCATGAGGGAGCTATGATTCATGAATGGTCATGAGGAGGAGGAAAAAGAGAGATGCTGAACCTGTATGGAAGTGAAGGGTCTAGTTTTTCTGCCTAGCTGGTGTTTGCTTTGGGAGGAGTGGTGGATGGACTAGTGAAGGGCTCCAAGCACTGATGGAGCAGGAAGGGTTGGAGTTGCCTGCAAAAGGGCAGCAAAGGCATTTCACATCAGTCCCAGTGCTCCTTCCTTTGGGCATGTGTGCATGTGAGTAACTGCCTTCCATGAGAGCTGAGCTCCCCATGGGGTGCAGCTCCTTCTCTTCCAGCACTAACACCAGCTGCTCTTGGAAAGCTCCAGCAAGCCCACTGTTTGTCCAAGTAATTGTTTTCATAGTCAGGGAAGAGCTCAGATACATTTCTGCCCACTAGAAACTAATGGATAAGATTTACCAAAACTATATATAAGACCAGGTTAAAGGAAGGAAAAATCTTAATATCTCTTTGCTTGTTGTGGATTTTTTCCCATGGAAGGTGGGACTTCCACTGCTAGAGCTAGTCAAAACTAGAGGTGGGGGGAGAAATACAGTAGAGCAGATAGTGTGGAGGCTAGTGAAATCAGTGGGTGCCAGCAGGGCTGCAGGGCTTGTGATCAAATGTTGAAGTGCTGAAAGGGAGGGACTAAAGAGGTTGTCAGTCAAGTGTTTCCTCCACTGTCAGTGCTAACTGTAATGTCTGTGCAAGAGGGAGGTGCAGGCTTGTGTGTGAAGCCTTCTGTGTCTTGCAATTCTGAGGCACCATTTTTCAAAAGTGAGGGCTTACATCCTTAACGCAGAAAAAGCCTAACTCAGGGGGAAAAGACTTTTCTGTCCCTTAGTTCTGTCCATCTCTCCCTCCCTTCCCCGGTGTAAAACACTAAGCCCTTTGAAGGGTATTCATCTCAGCAGAGTAGCTTTCCCCTTTCTAAAGCGGTGATTGTGTGGGAATGCTCCAGAGAGAACTGGTACAATTTTGCTTTGAGAGAAGTGAAGCAGGAAGAGGAGTTAAACTGCTCTGGTCAAATGCACAGTGAGCCTTTTAATGGACTGCAGTTGTAGCAATTTGGGTTTTTTCTCTTTTCCTTTGATGCTGTTGCTAAGGCGTGTTTAATTGTTCCCTTTCAGATGCTGTTGAAATTATTCCTGGGTCAGCTTCTAGTGCCACCTCTATAAGCACGACATCCCTGGATACCTTGTACACTGCTTCTTCTGTATCCGAGACAGCTCTCCCAACAGCCACCTCCAGTCCTGCCAGCACTCCACCCCCTGTCCCAAGCCGGAGTGTCCATACCACGATCACGCGCAATTTGGACAGCGGCTCTGTGACCCATTCCCGTTATGGGACTTCCCCAAAGGATACCAGCAAATCTCCCCAGTCCAAGAGGGCTGCCCCAGCACCACCAGCTGAAGGGGGGACCCAGAGGTCCCACAATGTGGATGGGGAGAAGACTTCTCAGGTAAAGAAAACTGCCCCGCCCCCCCCTGCAAGCCTGGATGCCTTCAGCAACCTCTGCCTGGAGGATAAGAAGGCAGCTGGGGTGGAGTCGCTGCCAGCAGAACCCAGTGGCCTGGTGGCCTCTGTGCCTAAGACAATTGGGGCTGAACTGATTGAGCTGGTGCGCAGGAACACCCACCTCAGCTATGAGCTGTCCCGTGTGGCCATTGGTATTGTCATCGGCCACATCCAGACCTCCGTCCCCACAACCAGCAGCATCATGGAGCAGATCCTCATCTCCGTGGTGGAAAGTAAGGTAAGGCATGTGAGGCTGGAGTGGAGACTGCTGCACATCATCTCCAAGCATCAAGGATTAGGTGTTATGAGCTCAATGAGTTCCTGATGTTTGGGATGAGAAATGCAGTGAGATCCCAAATGGAAAGATGCTAGATGGGGGTAAATGTCCAGCCAGGGGAACTAGGGGTTTAAGCCAGGTCGTAGTACTGTTAGCAGAGAAGTGGAAAACAGGTGAGTTTATTCACCAGATAAGCTGCAGACGTACAACATAACCTTAAGTTGGAGCATTATCTTGAGCTTGTTCTAAAGAAACGTTATGTCAAACTAATCCTATATTTCTCCTTCTGCATCAGTCACTGAAATGTGAAGTGCACCTGGGCAGCCCTCTGCTTTAGCTGAAGGGATAATAAATTTCAGCTTCCACTTGCTCAGTGCAGCCCTGAGGAGTGCGCAGCATATAAACTTCTAAGATTAGAATTCCATTGGTAATGGCAAGATCATAATGAACTGTTCAGAGGCATGTGAATATGGAGAACTAATGACATTCAAATTTTACATCAAATTGTAATCTGGTTGACTGTTTGCACTGAATAGAGGGCCCTATAAGCAATCATCAAGTCTCTGTTTGTGGCCATAACCCAGTGGTTAATTGTTCCTTCTCCAATAACAATGCCCTGTCACTGTGTGATCTAGATTCAGCAAAAAAACTTAGCTGTTTCAAGCAAATATTCTGGCTCTCTCTTGCATGCTGAGAAGTTCAGTTTTCTGATATTTGCACCTTGTCCAAGATTTGAATATTATTTTTATCATTAATACCTGTACTCAGGATACAATAAGCTTAATTCCACAGGAAGTTATTAAGTGCCAGGTTTCTGCAGAGGGGATTTGAAAGCCTCAATTTCATGGCCGTTGCTGCAGACCAACCTGAAAAGGATGGGAAGAAAGTGATGCTGGTGCAGGGAGAAGTATGGACCTTCTGGTATGACTGATATGATATCTGTCATCTGGGACATCTGTGGGATTTTAAAATGACCAGTAATGTATGGAGACACAGCAGAAGATTCTGTCCCATCTCATAATATCTCATCATACCTGTCTTGAGCAGTACTGCTTTCAGAAGGAGAACCTGGAGGGGCTTGCAGAGTGCTCAGGTGTAAATGTTGTAGATCTGGTGTGCATTTTTTCTCCAGTGTCCCACACAGATGATATATAGCTCTGCTGATATGTGGGGACCTGGTCCCAGGTGAGGTTGTTCACCTGGTGTAGAAGACCAGCTCTAACAGTTGGAAGAGTGGTCATGTGTACTGGTGGGGTGGCTGTACTGCTGTAGCTTCACTAGTGTGGTTTAGTGGTACAAATTATTATTGTTGGCTTTGTGTTGCTCATTAGACCAAATCATTCCACAGTCTCAGGGGTTTCTGTGTAGAATTGTTGCTGAGTTGTCAGTTCTAGGTCAAGGACTTTTTTTCTTTAATTTATAGTTTCTGAAATCCCTTTACTCCCCAGTCCATGCAAACACATGGGCAACTCATCTCTTGCATATTTTTTAAGGTTTTTCTTCTACTCCATATGAGATATCAGCTTTGTTTTAAAGCTTTGGTCTGCTCATAGTAGATACCATACCTGCTTCAACCTTTTGTATCATGTTCTTTAATTAGTTACATCCTTTCTATTCCTATTCCAGTCTTAATTTAAAGTCAGATGGTTTACTAAATCAGTTCCAGAATCCATTACCTTGCTTCTATCCCTAGTGCCTTCTGAAGGTTGAGTAGTACTTCCATCTTATTTACCTTGCTGCTTCTCCAGTGTGGAGTCTGTACAGGCATGTGGAATAAAAGATGCTGGGACAGCATCCTGCTGCTGCTTTTTGAGGGGTGATGTAAGACTAAGCTGGGGGAACAGCAAAGACAAGGAGGATGCTGAGAAGCTCACACCTTATGAAAGGTACTTCAGAGGTACCATACTGTTTGGGGAACCCTGTTCTGCAGGAGCAAACCTGCCAGGTTGGCTTCCTTTGTCAGCATTCGGCCCAGCCTTGGAAATGGTCTCTCTTCTTGTCCATGAGCTAGCTCCTGATAAATGTCACAGTGACTGGGTAAGATGCACAAAGGGACTAAAACCTCTTTTCAAAGGCAGCACTTCAGTGACTGTCTAAACTGGAGCTGGTTTTCATGGGAACTCATTGGAAGTTTGGACATACGTAAAGATGCTCCCTGGTCTTTGGGCTTCTAGAGCATCACTTGTATTAGTAGGTTTTGGTGATACGTGATTGCCTTCAACTCTGTTGGATTATCTGCCATCTGAGAGGAGGGGATGTCATGTACTGTAGATGTCATGTCTAAGGAGGTTGAATTTTGCAGATTTATTAAACTTAGTGTGAGACAACCAGAAGTGCCCAATGCTCAGGCTAGTTGCACCTTGAAAGGGAGAACTCAGAAACCTCTTACCTGCTTTTTATTAAAATCGCATTGCTGTGTTGTAGTTGTGCCTCAGACCCACCTTCTGATTGCCTTAAATTTAAGCTTGAAAACTTCTGACAAAGATGTGTAATGTAGATTGATCTAGTTGAGCTCAGGCTGCTGAGTGGGGTCAAACTGTTCTTGGATGTGTTGGAGATGGAGTAACAAGCCAGAAAGTTGGTGTGGGAGGTAATTTTCTGGAAGGGGTTTTCCTTGTAGTGCTGGGCTGTGACCTGCTCCCAGCTGCCCATCACCAGCACCTTTTGTCCTCAACAAGCTCTGACAAACTTCATGGCTAATGTGGCTGAAACCCTCTCCGTCCCCTGAAGCTGCCTTCCTTTTCATTCATTGATTCAGCATTGCCTAAAGGAGACTTGCTTTTGACAAGACACAAAGGCTGCTCTGGGGCTCAGCTTTTCCCCAGGGGAGCTCTGTCCCCACACTCACTAGGGACAAGGGAAGGTCAGCAGGGTGAGTGCTTTTAAGGCTTTGTCTGGGCTGTTAGGAGGAGGACTCCTCAGTGAAATAGTGTAACAAAAGGGAATGTGGAGGGTGGGAGGAATGCATTAGTGCCTAGGCAGGCCTCTTCCTAGGTCATTTCTGGTAGAGCCTTTATGAAGGTCTGTGGCAGAGTCTTCGCATGCAGCCATCCCGGCTCAGCTGTAGATGGTCCCGCTCCTCCAGAGAGCTGCTGAGGACATCTGTGGAACCCTGAACAGTGAAGGCTGCAGAGATCTTCCCAAGGCACAGCTAACTTGAAAGCCAAGTGCTGCTCTCTCCCTGTGACACCACAGGTCTGTGCATGGCCAACACTGCCTCCCTGCAGAGCTGACCTGTCCTGGACAGGGCTGTCAGCTGGGATAAGACCTGCTGCTGCTGAAAGAGTGTGTGTGAAAGGCCTGCCCTGGGACATTTGGCTCAGCTGAAGCCAGGCATCTCTCTTGCACCACGTTCCATCTCATTTAATAGCTGCTGAAGAGCCTGGCAGTCTGCATGTATTGGGACCAGTGTTAGCTGTTTGGTTTCTGTGGATAATGTTGTGGGAATGGTTTGCTGCCCAGAGGATGGAAGAATTCCCAGAGCAGTCCCTATGAAATGTGTCTGAAAGCCTGCTATATGATTTTGAGGCTCATCTGGAGGGAAGATGTGCATACCCATGGTACTGGTGATCCACTGCACTTGCTGGTGGGGTCTGGGGGAGAGAGGCATGGGAGTGGGAAAAGAAGAAATGGCCAGGACAGCAGCTGGGTTTGCAGGACAGGTGTGGCCACCTCTGAGCAGTGTGGGTATGATAAAGTTCCCAAAGTGGTTTTGGGCTGCTCAGGAAGAATGAAATCCCTGCAACAACTTGTTTTCCTGTGCTGGGGTCAGGGAATTATTTGAAGCAGCAAGACAATGCAAAGTGGCATTGTTAGAAATACTGAAACCTCCTTCTGCTTATGTGCTCTCCAGCAGATTCCTGGAAATGACCATATGATGATACTGCAGGTTGTACAGCTGCCAAAATGTTTAATAAGCAAAGACCTGACCCTGGTGATGGGAGGGCTGAGAATGGTGCTGAAAGTGCACTGAGAGAGTGCGAGGTGTAGTTACATGGTCAGATGGAAGAGCTTGTTAATGGATCGATCTCATCCAAGTCCATCCACGCATGATGCTCAGTGGAGTCATTAAGGGATGCAGATGAAGGATTGGAGAAAATAGATAAGGGGTAAGAGGCTGAATAGAGTGATCATTAAAATGAATACTCATTAAAATGATCATCCAAAAAGAGTCCCAGCAGTGGATTGAGGTAGGACTGGCCCTGCAGTGCTCTGGTGAGGAGGGTGCGAGTAAAGNGGCCGAGTACAGGGGAAGAATGACCTCCCTGCTCCTGCTGGTCACACTGTTCCTAATACAGGCCAGGATGCCATTGGCCTTCTTGGCTACCTGAGCACACTGCTGGCTCATGTTCAGCCGACTGTCAACCAGAACCCCCAGGTCCCTTTCTGCCTGGGCACTGTCCAGCCACACCGTCCCCAGTCTGTAACGTTGCAGGGGGTTATTGTGGCCAAAATGCAGGACTTGGCACTTGGACTTATTAAACTTATTAAACCTTATTATTAAACCTCATCCCATTGCACTCTGCCCATAATGGAGAACCCTCTCCCAAGCAGCTGGGACGCTTGAGGACAGGCAGGTGACACTGCAGTGCTGTAAGTCCTCCTAAGGAGAAGCAGAGGGCTGGCAAGATCAAGTGAATCTTGTAATGTATTTGCTTCTGATAAATCACCTTTCAGAGAGAAATTCTCATCTTGTACTCAGCTCCTGAAAGCTGTTGTGTGCTCTCACAGCTGGCTACCTGCTTTTCTGCTAGGCCACCGACAGCTTCCCAAAATTTCAAGAGTCTACAGAGGCTTGTGTTAAACCTGCATGCTTCTTCCTTCATTACCTGCCTGACAAAAATTATGTAAGAAACAGCAACAAGAACACTTCTTTATTTGAAAACTTCTTTATTTTAAAACTTCTTTATTTTATAACTGAAGCATGGACTTGAAGTCCTAAATAAATTCATATCCCAAAGCACATGACTATCAATTCTGTCTCTAATAAATAAAGCAGGCAAGATATTACTGTTAAACATGGAATGGTTTCCCCAGAGAGGGCTGGAGGGTAGGAGATAGGCAGGAAGGGTGCACCTCCTGCACTTGGCCATCCATGTGTGGGTGTCACAACCAGCACAAGGCATGGGCTTGTGTTTCCATAGAAAATCTATCTGGTCTGCGCCCAAAGTGATTTCTGCCTAAAGGCTTGCTGCCCCTGCCTGCACAGCTAGCCTGTTGGAAGGACTAAGTCTTCTCTGAGATTCCAGGTGGTGTCCTGGCTGGTAAGTTATAAAGGCCATTTCTCACTGAGTGATCATGATTTGTTGCTGCATGTGGTAAGACAGCCTCATCCAAAAATTTTTAGGGATTTGGTCTCAGTGAGTGGGTTTTCCCTATTGTTTGAATTTCTCAGCTTGGTTCTCTTTCCACCTCACTGATCTCCTGCTGCTTGTTGTCACTGCTGCCAAACTCTTGTGTATATAATTTAAGCTCTTTCACAAATTAGTCCTTACCTCTCTTAATGGTGCCTGGGCTCATCACCTGTGATCAGCTCAGTTCCATGTACTGAACCCCGCCTTCTTGCCTTGCTTTCAGGAAACCAAGTGATTAATGTGATATACTTAGGTCCTAGAGGCTTATCCTAAATCCCAGAGCACAGCAGCTGTTCAGGTGGGTTAAATGCTCCTTCACCACTCCCCTCTTCCTTGAAGGAGAGGAAGAGCAAAGGAAAGGCAACTGAAGAGTGAGACCTTTATGGCAAGGGTTGTGTATGAGGCAGAAGAGGTGGGGATGCAGTTGACAGCAGTTTGAGAAAGGAATGTGAGCAGTGAGATCTGCTGAGTGACTATACACTTCAGAGCTGTAACAAACAGTGGAGCTCTGCTGTTTAGAATGAAGCAAAACCAAAGCAGCCCATGATTAATTCGTTCCTGTTCTTGCTGCAGAGGATCTGGGCCTAGAGCAGCTGGCATGGAGAGCACCATATAAATCCCTGCTCTTGAGAGAAGAATTCAAGGCAGATCTGTCCCTTTCAGGCTGGAGGGAGTGGGCAGCAGAGGGAACTTCTCCTGCCTCGAGGCAGCTGTGCAGTGTGGTGGTGTGCTGTCCAGGACATGTCTGTTTTACTGGGAGTGCTCAGCTGCTGCCTGGCAGTGGTCCTGGGTCATACCAGGCTGGTTTGGCTTTTCCCATTTTCTGATTTCCAGAATGTACAGAGGGTAGAGGCTCCAAAGGTATGAGAACTGAAATAACATGTGTCATAAACTTACTGGTTTTGTATTGCCAGCTCTTGACTGAATGAGGTCAGCTGCCAGTTGTGAGACAAGATTGCAGGAAACAGGCACCCAAACAACAGCCAGCTGTCAGGGCCCCACTAACCAGTGGTTTTGCTGTTGTGCAGAACCTGAGTGCGGGGCTGCCCTCAGGCCAGATCTGCCACGATGAGCAGCGGCTGGAGGTGATCTTTGCAGATCTGGCCAGGCACAAGGATGATGCTCAGCAGCGCAGCTGGGCACTCTACGAGGATGAGAATGTCATCTGCTGCTACCTGGAGGAGCTGCTTCACATCCTGGTGAGTAAATTCCTCTCTTTACAAGCAGAGCAGACAGTGCTGGTGAAGTTCACTTTTTTGACCTCCTTCACCCCTCCCTGTATTGCCACTGGATCTGCTGTTTCAGGGGCACAGGTTTCTTGTGCATCCTTTACTATCAGTAAGCCCTACTCCTCTCTGTGGGCTCTGCAGTGTTCTTGAGCTGCCTTTACTCTCCATTCCATGTTACAAAACTGTTCTGAAAAGTGTTACTGAGCTGTTCGTGGTAGTTTTAGTATTTACATATCACAAGAGGATATAAACCCTCACGTCCAAAAAACCCAACCTCCCACAGAAAACCTGGAAGTCTCTGGTGAGGCCCATTTGAAACATCTTCCACTTAAGATATCCGCTGTTGCTGGGAGGTGGCTATGGGGTTAAGCTCATTAAATGCAAAGAACATTATTTGGTTGCCTTGAAAGTGAGCTTTAAAGCTGTTTTAGTGAAAAGCATAAATCATCTCACACATCTCTGCATACAGGAGAGGAACATGCCCATAGTGAGCAGCAGGGGAATTACTGTCCCAGCACTCTCACTAGTACGTACAAGGCCGTCTGCGTCCGGGGATGACTTGAGAACTGCTCTCAGTGCAGTGACATGGTTTGTGTTTAGGGGTACTGGTGTGGGATTTGTTCTGGCACTATTTTATAGTCTTCTCCAGTTCTGACATAAACAGAACAGGTAAATTTTCTGTAATAAATGCCAGGGTCTTTGTTACTCTACATACAGCCTGTGCTGCCTTGCTGTGGGCCTACAGGGGAAGGCTGAGTGGGGTTTTGTGCAACCATTTCCTCATAATTTAGGGGTGGGAGGAGATGTACTTCTCAGCATGGTAGCAGTGCTAGAGCCCTGCCCTGTGTAACTGTGTGGTTCTCTCAATCAGGTGCTGTTCAGGTCATGTTTTAGGTATTTTCAGCCCGAGACGTGCTCTATGGCAGAGATGTTTCTCAAGAATCCACTCTGATGATGAAGGGTGATGGTTCTTCACCTGTTTCTGTGCTCTGCCTTCAGTTTCTTTCTGAGATATTTGGGCTACTGAGATCTGAAAGCGGACTCCCACAAGGTCTCTGGAGCAGGCACCTTCTGCGTTGATGTGTCACTGGGTTACCTGTCCATTCCTTCTTCCAGACAGATGCAGACCCAGAAGTTTGCAAGAAAATGTGCAAGAAGAATGAGTTTGAATCTGTCCTGTCCCTTGTGGCATATTATCAGATGGTAAGGTGACAGAATGCACCAAATCTCTTTTCAAGATTTCCCTGAAGATGCAAAAGAGCAGGATTGGTACAATGAATGTATATAAGATGTTTCCCTTGGATAGGGCAGTTCTGTGGTCTCACTGAAATAGCAGCATATCCTTTCAAGTGCTGGCTAATGTCAATGCTATGCATGAAAGTTGTGTGAAAGAGCAGAGGATGCTGTAGACCTTGAAGCTAACACTTCAAGCTAGCACTTGGCAAGGGTAAAGCTTGTGCGTTTTACTGGCCCGTTGAGGGACAGCATTGCCATCACTGGTATCTAGAGGAAGGATTTCAGAGGATGCCTTGGGAGATCTGACAGGCTGTGATTGCTCTTCTTTTAATTGATGCACTCCTGTGCATTAGTAAATAACTTTACTTAGGAAAATAAGTAGTGAGTAGAAGCCTTGGGAATGAGGAAGGAAATTAGTATTTAGAGGAAGAAATTGAAGTTTTGCCTTAAACACCTATGTAGTGTTGCTTTGCTCCTTTCCTTCCTGGAATGTTCTGTTCTAGGACTCTGTGGGAGTAAAAAACTTGTCCCCATCTTATCCCTAAGTCCCCAGCTACAGGACATCAAGTCTTGTGGCACTTTGCTTTCATCTGGCACTTCTGTGTCTGAACCCAGATCTCAGCATCAGGGGGCTGTAGCATAGCTGAGAGCAGCAGGAAGGCAGGCTGGGCATAACAGAGCCTGCTGACTTTCACTGCCTGCTTTTCTCTGACCACAATTCCAAGGAAGCCTGACCAGGTATGGAGCAGTTGGTTGTCCTGTCCTAGCTGCTGTCATGTCTAGTGCCAGGGCTTGGCTCACTTGTGTTCTCTGAACCCTGGAGTTGTTGGCTGAGAGTGTAGTATGCAGGATACCTCAGCATCAGAGGTCCTGCGTGGGAGGTGGAGGCTGAGCATCATCTTTGCTGAAATCCTTGCATGGCCCAAAACTTTCTGAAGAGAGCTTGCAAATATTACCTTGTGAGGAAACCTTAATCAGACCAGTGTTCACAAAACCTTAGTATGCTCAGAGAATTCTGGCTACCCAGCACATTCAGTCTGTTTGCTGGGGACAGGTATGGGTTGTTGGTGAGTTACCAGATTTAGTGGAGGATGTGAGACATCTCAGATCTGAGCTCTGGCTGCCGCATGCCCTCTGACCATGTGCCAACAACCCATGGCCAGCCCAATTGTGAACGTTATTGTAAAGTGATTCCTGTACTGTTGTTAAAAGCTTTTAAAGCTTCTGGGTGCGTGTCACCCTGGGAAGGTCTGTGGCTTCCCAACAACAGGAACTTCTAGAAACTGTGTCTCTGCCTCAGAGTGAGCCCTCGTCTAGGACATGGTTTGATCTAACAAATTGGTTTTGCAGGAACACAGGGTGCCATTGCGCCTGCTGCTGTTGAAGTGCTTTGGAGCCATGTGCAACTTGGATGCTGCTGTTATCTCAACGCTTGTGAATTCTGTGCTGCCGATGGAGCTGGCCCGGGACATGCAAACTCACACACAGGGTGAGCCAGATCTGCTGTTCCCATGGCCCTGGGAATATGTCTTCCCATTACACGACTTGCAGCAGCAGCAGTGGCCTGTCATTGCCTGGCTGCTCTACATGCCCAGTGCTCAGGGGGGAATGGTGTCTGGTTTTAAAGTTATTCAGGTAACAGCTGTAACTGGGGAATGCGCAGGAAGGGATGTTTCAGTCCAATGGTGTGAGGCACTCCAGCTCTTGAGCGTGCCATTAATGATCTGTGTCACTTCTTGCAGATGTCTTAAAACACATTTTGAGTAGTTCCAGTTTTGTTTCATAATGCTGACAAGAGACACCTGCAGATCTCAAGGAAGATCTCTGCAGTTTCTTAAAGAGTTTTTTGCAGCATTCTATACCCAGTTTTTGTGGTGTTTCATTGTGGTAAATGAGATGTGTGCTGGTTAAAGGAAAGGGCCTCTCTCCACCACTGTGCCAAGAGAGATGGTAGTGCTAATGTTGTTAGCATTGCAGTCCTGGTCCTCTACAGGATAGTGCCATGGCCCAGGTTCTCCCAGGTCTTTGCTTTCCATACTCAGGCTTTGCCCTCATGTTCCTTCTACTTCACACTCCTGCATTTTTTAGGATGACCTGTTCCTGCTATTAATAGGAATGTCCTTTGTGTCCTAGACCTCCTGCTTAGCCCAGTGTCCTTTATTTCCGAGCAGCCAGAAGAAGATCCTGGGAAAAAGCCTAAGAGTAAGGTGAACAGGTAGTAATATTCCCCTGGCGTTACCTTCCAGCTCCCCACACGTGGCCTGGTCCTGGACAGTCACAGCTTTGCTCCCCAGTTTGAAGCCAACCTGTAGGCCACCAGTGCTGGGAGTGGCATATTTCTCTTAAAAGGACACTGAAAATCCATTATCTTGTGCTAATTGTGACCCACAATTTGAGTAGCTGTTGAGTGACTATGTGGATGAAATCAGAAGAGCCTGGTGTTTGCAGCCTTGCTGCCCTGGTTGCAGTCTTTTAGTTTGTTGGGTGTCATGAAGCTGTGGAGGGGTATAATTTGGTGATGAGACTGTGTAAGGATTGACAGGTCTGCAGAGAACAGGTACTGTCCCATCCATTTCCTGTGAACCGAGTAAATGTCCTACATGACCACTTAGAACCTGCATAATAGACATTCCTGTCCCCAGCATCCCACCACAGACTGCCAAACTGACTGTGGTGGGCAGTATTAACAGCGCTCATCTCGTGTCTGGAAAGGGCTATGGGAGATGAAAGAAGATGCTGCAGAAGGCTTTGCACTTGTATCTGCTTAGATACTTTGAAGTGCAGGCATTTCAGAGGTAAGGGTGGCATTTCAGGCTGGTGGGACTGCAACTATTATTCCTGTGTTGGCTATGCTTCCACTTTTGTTACTGCTGCTTAAATATTCTGTGCTATGAACTTACCACACTCTTGGTGTTTAATCTGGCTATGCCTGAGAAGCATCTTCTCCAGGCTGAGGTTTTACTGCTCAAGAAGCAAATGCTACTTGGTATTGGGACTGTGACTGTGCTCCTGCGGCAACATTTCTCCTGAT
Organism: Illadopsis cleaveri; assembly: GCA_013399915.1. Taxonomy (NCBI): domain Eukaryota; kingdom Metazoa; phylum Chordata; class Aves; order Passeriformes; family Timaliidae; genus Illadopsis; species Illadopsis cleaveri. The sequence goes on along the minus strand of VXBB01003148.1, from coordinate 12,491 downwards.
TTTGTACTGCCAGAAATAAACTTTATTGTGCCTCCATCATTCATTCACAAAGACTGTCTCCAAGTGAGCATCCTGTGCACCTTCCCTAAAAGGAGTCTGTCTCTTGCTTTGTTCCTGAGCTGTCTTTGTGCAGGCAGAGTGGGCTGGTCACTCTTCTTACTCCTTGCCTGGTTGCAGTGATGCTGTGTTTTGTCCGGGGCTATGTCGTCCCAGACTGCACAGCTGATTCAGCCTCTTGGTGGGTATGGAGCTTTGAGCTCTGAGTTAGGTGACTTCTGCACACCTCTGCTGATCTCCAGGTAGTACTTAGGCTGGAGCAGGCCTGTCTCTCAGCAAGTCTTAGCTCTTCTTTGGGGTCCTAAAAGTATGGCAGTGGAAGTGGATGAGAAATGGCTCCACTGTGTCCTCTGAGCTGCCAACATGCAGCTCTGCAGCATCTTCCTTTCCCTACCATCATCTCAAGGTGAGGATTTTTTTCCCTCCTTGCTGTAAGGTGGTCCAGTTGAAGGGTGAAAAGCTACTCCTTTGCTGACAGACCACTGTGTGGATACACACTGGAGCCTCACAAATCAGTGTCCTCATCCTGTGCTGCTTTCCTTGTGCTCAGCTTCATGGTAGGCACTTGTGCAATGGCATCTGTGCATCATCCAGTCCTCTCAGCCTTCACAGTGGGGCTGCAGGGGGGTAACCATCCTTGGCCCAAATGTGTCTGTCCTTCAGAGGTGTTTCAGGACATTAGTAGTTCCCTCCTGCCATTCTGATGCTTTACTGCTTCATGTGCTGCCAGCAAATGGCAAGCTTGTGTGAAAACATGACCTTGAATCCTAGAATGACTTGAGCTTATTTTGGTTCTAGAAACTGGGAAATAGCAGCTGATCTGTGACATGCTGTGGAATAGCTAATCCCTTCTGTGAGTGACTGGAGCCAGAGCAGTCAGTGCCAACACTACACAACTGGGGAGTGTGGAACTGGCTGCATGAGCTCTGTGGGATCCCTCCTGGCTTATTGTTGAGGAGCAGCTGAGGCAGAAGCTCTGTGGATGCTGGGTGCCTTTGGTGAGGAGGACTTTACGCTGAGACTGATACAGGCATGTTGGCTGCTGGCCAGTTCTTCTGCAGATGTTTGGGTCTTACTGCTTCTGGACAGCTCCTTCCCTCTGCTGCAGCTGGCCTGCACATCTGTCCATCTTAGAACACCTTATAATAAGTCACAGCAAGATAGAATCAGCCAGAACAATTCCAAACAAAACAGACAGGGATAATCCAGTTTTAATCATGACTTTCTCCCTTGTTGCAGCACAGTTTACATGCATGTCAGTCGTCAGGCTCTTCTCCGTTCAGTCATAGACAATTGTGTCTGCTCCCAGTGCCTACATTTCACACTGCTGTGTTTAGAAGGTGGAAGCAAGGTTTTCAAAGGCATCTGAGAAATGCTTTTCATGCATGATTGCAGTTTCTCACCACTATCTCAGTAGACTTCAGCAATGCAGGCTGGTAAACAAACAGCTGTATCTCTCCCGCCTGTCATGGCTATTTCAGTGATGCTTACCAGCCGTCAGCAGTCCCTCTGCTTCAGGAGAGCTGCATTGATACTTTTCAATTTCTGACAGCTACTGGTGCTGCTCTGTAAGGTAAAAAACCCAAAAAAACCCAAAAACCCCCTGTGTTTTGACTGATAGTTACTCTGTTCTTCAGCATGGTGAGTTTTGGAGTCTTGTCCTGCTGCAGCGGGGACACTGCCAAAAACTTGTAGAGCCTGTGCAGAGTGAGTGTCCTGGGTTGATCTGGATTTGCCCCAAGTTCAGGTTTCTGGCTGGTTTCATCATTCTTTGATTTGTCGTCTTCAGGGAAATGCAACAAGATTTGCCTCCTAGTCACGTAGACTACTATCAACCAAGATGAATGCGCATCAGTTAATGGCAGATGGACCAAGGAGGTATAGAACTAGTCTCTTCACTCCCATCTCCAGTTTATCACTGGCTTCTGGCTCTTACTTAATTTCATTGCTCCTGATGTGATGAGAGAAAATGTTTTGTTGATGAAAGAAAGCCTTTCTAGGAACATGAGAACAGCAGCTCCCTGTGTCTACCTACTGCAGTGTCCTGCCTCTGAGACCCAGCTCCTGTAGCCATGGAGGAAAGAATGAAGAAATCACGTGGTGACCAGTTTGTCAGATCCCTTTTCTGCTACAGTGTGCTTTGGCATCACTGTCACCTTACAGCTGAGAACTTCTTATATAAGAAGTATGAATTATATTTAAGTCATTAAATATTCTCCTTCTCTGTTTACGCAGAGTAAACAGCACTTTTCAGGCTTCTTTTGCTGCCACATAGTATACAAACTCTTAATCTTGTTCACACTGTAGTATCTGGTTAAGCTGCAAATTATCTATTTTTACTCAAAGTACTTGCTGATTGAAAACTGAGGCATCACGTGGAACTGTGACTGTGTGTGTGTGCTTTGAGTGGAGAGGCTTTGCTGACAGAGCTGACTTTCCAAGGGGCATGGGGCTGGAATGACTCAGTAGCATTTTGTCCCCCATGCTGACATTAAACCTGAGAGCTGCCAAATGTTGCAAGTCCTTTGGCCAAGTCCAGGAGTAAGTGGAGACAGTGAAGGCATCAGCCTTTGGTCAAAGCCAAACTGCAGGGTACAGATGCTTAGAAATGGGTTGATTTGTGCATGAAGAAGTGAAATATCTTAAAGGGTTTGGAGCGGCCACTGGAACTGGTGTGTATTGTGCAGGACAGTCGTATGGCCAGGAAAAGCATCATAGATTGAAGGGGCCTTTTTCTCCTCTGATGAAAAATAGTTTTGGTCAGTTTTTCATAATTACCCCTTCAGTTTCCTTGTGCCACAGAGCTCTTTCTGGCAGATGTAGCTGAATTTTATTTAGCCAGTATGTGTGGTAACCTATATATAATAATACTAATTTTTCTATTGCCTTCAGATTTGATGAACTGGACAGAAGCTACATTTGATGAGGGTACAGATCCTCTTCCATGACTTTTTTTTGTTCTACAAGTATCTATTGAGAGGTATCCATTAATTAAAATTCAGGAAGGACACTGGCAGGTGTTCTTTGGAGCATTCACATACAGCTACTGCCAGCAAAAATTGTGTTGGACTAGCAGGCTGTGGGATGTATCAGTGCTGGAAATGTGCGGCCTGGGAGACGGGCTGCTGCACAGCCTGAGCAGTGATCTGCTCTCCCCAGGGACCTTTTATACCTTCAGGCAGAGCTGAGGTAGCAAAAGTAGAGCAGTGCAGAGATGGTAACAAGAAGCATGGCTCTCTGGGGGTGGTGTTGGTTGGAAGAGGCAGTATTTTGAGCTGGCCAGATGGATGCTTTTTCTGGGTTCAATAGTTACATAACTATGGGATGTGTCCTGGGACTGTGCAGAGGAGGTTTTTAATTATTCAGATCAAGTCTGCCCAGATGCTCTGAAGTGGAGGGGAAAAAAATAGAGGACTCTTGTTATGATTATTTTAAAATTGCTTTGGAAACACATGGCACAGAAGGCAGGTGATGTGCTAAAATGGGGAAAAACACCCTTACTGCTCAGTCAATACAGGAATGAGGAGCAGGCTAATCAGTGTTAAGTGCCGTTATTAAATGTGTGACTTCCCAGCTGCAGCTGAGGAAAGGTTTCACATCCTCAGAAGAACTAATGACAGGACCTTTGTCTTGCAGATCATCAAAAGATGTGTTACTCTGCACTGGTGCTGGCCATGATGTTCTCTATGGGGGAGCCCCTGCCATATCACCACTATGGTAAGAGTGGGTTGCACTCATTGGAGAGCTGGGGGTGAGATGTCTGGGGCATGCTGGCAGATATGGGGAAGGGACTTTTCCTGATGGTCAAGGTGGGGGACAGCTCAGTGGAAGGCGCAGCAAGCGTAGGGTCTGTTCTTTATCAATAGAGCCTGGCAGCTGAAGCACTGGGCTGAGATGCCAGATTTCCAAAGAGCACCATAAATCTGGGTTAGAGCAGTGGACGACTGAATACCACGCTGCAGGTGACATGGATTTGTCCATCCCTGTGACAAAATGGGATTTTGTTTTACCTCTGTCCTGTGTGAAAGCACGCACCTCTTACTTGCTTGGAGACTGTCTGCTGATGAGGCTGAGATCCCAGATCTCTGCACAAACACCCACTAAGGTTGTCAGCTGCATAATGTGGCCTCTTTATGGTCTCTTTTCTAGCAGGATAGTGCAGCCTTCTGTAGTTCAGGCTCTTAGGGAAAGTGGAGATGATTAAGGGTATTGCAGTCAATAATGAAGTGCAAATATTCTCCCTGGTTTATCCTCTGTCCTTTAGTTTCAGCCAGAAAGCCCTGCCTACTTCCTCCCAAGCCTGTGTTGTATTTGGGAAATTCTGGGCTTAATTTTCCTAGAAATGCAGTGGAGACTTTTATAAGTACCTTGTCAGCAGCTTTACCCTAACACTGGGTAAACCTGTACAAGATTTAAACTGGTGCAGTAGAGACTGGAATGAGCCTCTACACCTCCTGTTTTTCTCTCCTTGTGTAACCCTGGCAGTTATGTCCTGCAGGTGGACTTATTTGCATGAGCTCCTGAGCTTTCCTAATGGCTGAATTGAAAACTGGGTTATTACTAATGATCTAGATTATTAGTTTTTTTAAAAAAGAGATTAATTAAACCAGTGGTTAAGAATACCAGTCTCTTCTTACCTTGAAGCCTTCACTGGTGGCATTGTTTTTTCCAAGAGCTACAGCAGGATTTGATGTTTTGTTTACGCAAAAAAATTGCTAGTTGGGGTACCGAATTTCAGCAGTCTCCTGCATTGTGTCTCACACAAAGATGCTTCAGTGGTCTGTCTACTCCACTTGAAGAGCCTTTTATTCCCTGAAGGCTGACACTAGCACTCCACTAATGCTTTTTAAGCATAAATGAACAGAGAAGTGGCTTGGATGGTCCCTTCTTGCTTGGTTTATTTTCACTGTGCTGTCAATGCCCCTTTCTCCTTGTGCAGAACATCTCAACTCTCAGTTTGTGCAGTTCCTGCTGGATGTGATTGAGGACGGGCTGCCCTCGGATGCCACTGACCAGCTGCCTGACTTATTTGTCAACGTCCTTCTGGCCTTCAATCTCCACATTCCAGGTTGAACTGGTGCTGCTCTGCCTTGGCAGGATTTCAGCGGTCTGGAATGAGAGTGTGAAAAATGGGGAGGGAGAATCTCACTGGATCTTGATGGTGCTATAACCACCAACGAGCTCCCCTAGTCTCTGGCACCATATTACACTGTGTTTAAATATGGCGAAAAACCCTAGAGGAAAAAACGGTCTGAAAGTCCCTGCCTAGCAGCTCTGGGCAGCTCAGTGGATTTGTCACTGGGCTTCCATGGTGCTCAATCAAAAGAGTTTTTGGGCTCTACTTGCACAGCATGAATGGGATTAATTTATAGGCACAGTTGACTTGGGAGAGAAAATGCTTCAGTGGGCATTTCTTGATACCAATTCAGAACAAAAGTCCTCTGCCTTCTGTGGGTCTTGGCAAAGCTTCTGCTTCCCTGTCCGCACTGTCTGAAGCTCATTCAGTGCCAAGTTGTTGAGGCCAGGCCCTTTAGCACTGACCTGAGCTGTGCTCTCCCGTTTTCCCTTGTTCTCTGTCCTCCCTGCCCTGCTGAGCTCCATGAGGAAAGACAGCAGATCAGGTCCTTAGGGAAAAGCATCTTCCTTCCCTCTGCCTGCACATTTTGAAGCCTATTGGAAGACTGGAGCATAATTCCAGGGCCTGCTAAGAGAGGCCATTCCTTAACCTAGTCTCCTGTTGCTCCAGTTGTCTTAAGTCAATTACCTACCCTTGATCTGCTTCATAACATTATCCTTGATTTTTTTGGAGAGAGAGGAGGATAAAGCAGCAATGATATGTCCAGTAATTTACCTGTTATTTTGGGTTGTGCCATTAAAATTTATGCAAAAGTTTCTAATTTCATGTGAAAGTTGATTGCACAGAGACTGATTAAGTATATCTCTGCTGCTTTCATTCATTACCCTATCCCACACTTACCCAGATCCTTGCTGGCTGCAGTGGTTAGGCAGTAATGCATAACAGGCAGTATGTTTCTGGGGATTATTGCCCACCTGGGGCCTAGCAGAGAGCAGTGACTTGTTCTCTGATGCTAAGAACATGTTCAATGATGTTCACATTGCCTATTGGTGAATTTTTTATCCCTATGTCTGCAAGATTTTATTGATCATGCACTTTATTGGTGCAGCATTAGTTAAAAAAACTCTCCTAAATGCATATTATATTGACACCCTTCAGGATCCTGAAACACTTTGCAGCCTGTGAAATATTAGAGGCCACAGAAATAGCCACACTGTGCTATGTGTACACATACACAAAAAAACATCCAAAACCCTAGGGTAAAATGTATTTTACAGCAAATCACTCCCAGAGCAGGCATGGGGACAATTCCTAGAAGTCTTCAGCCTGTAACCTTGCACAGCAAGGTACACACACGGCTGAGTGCTGGGGAAAACTTTTCTCTTCTGGGATGCTCCCAAGACCCTTCCTAAGAGAGCTTGTAAGACTCTAAGTTCCAGAAGGGTACTGGTGATAGGAAGTAAGAAGGTACCAAAGAATGGAGCCCTTGGCTGCAGAGGGTTGTGAGCAGAGGTAATGTTTGACAACATAAAGGCTTTGCAAGGTATTTTCCCAGTGTTTGGCTGGCAAGGTGGGAACCCACACATGAATCAGATATACGGAGAAAGCACCAAGTCCCAAGTGTTTCATATGCTGTTTCCAGATTTATTTCACCTTCTCTCCCCCTGGCAACCCACTCTGTGGCCTGAAACGTTTTGTAGCCCTGACAGACTGTGGTTCCCCAAAGCTCCCCAGGGTACTGATATGAAATAGGAGCCACCCATTATGTGTTTTTATCACCGTGGTCTTCAGGAGACAAAGGGAGATGCTGAACAGGTTTCTTCCTTAGTTCCAGAACACAGTGTGATCATGACTACAATAAGCAAGCACTCCAACATCAAGACTTTCACAGAGAAGCTGCTGCTGCTGCTGAACAGAGGAGGTGAGTGTGTGTGGCACTGTTACATGCCTGGCAGGGGATACACATAGATGCTTGGGGAGACAAGCCCCATGCTCATTATGGGACAGGATGTCAGGGATGCAGGTAGCTGAGGAGCTGTCAGCTCAGGCTGTGCTGTGCTGCTTCCTGGTGAGTTTGTGAGGGTGACAGTCTGCATTGCTGAGGATGGAGCTGCACAAGGAATAAGGTAATTGGCTAACGGCATCTAGGGAGAGAGGAGTGGCTGCCATTTCCACACTTATGGGTCAGATCAGCTCCATCTCAGAGCATGGACCAGCTGCCATGGGCAAGCTGTTTTCTGGGAGGAAAGCTGTTTCTGGGCCATTTCTGTCCTTGGACAGGCAGAGGACTCAGTGTGTGCTGGCACACAAACCTCTGCCTGTGCTGGCTAATATCTGCCCTGGGGGACAGATGCAGAGGGAGCTTTTGTCTTCTGAAATGCTGCTTAGAGTGGAACTTCCCATTTCTGAACTGCTAGCAGAGGGTTAGCCTTGTGTCTGCTTCAAGCATGGAGTGAAATCCAGTGTACTTGTAGAGCTGTTGCAGAGCAGATTGCTGGAATGCTGGAGCTCTCCGCAGGAAAAGCAGTGCCAGGTCTTTCAGCCAGTGCTGCGGGCCACTGTTGTGCTTTCTAATACCTTCTGGAGCACAGGGTCTTTGCTGCCTGAGAGAATTCATTTTGTTGAGTGGCTGGAAATAACCCATCCTGTGATGCATGCAGCTCATCTTACTCTGGCTTTAGTTCTCTTTGGGGCTGCAAATCACTGTCTGCACACTGTAGCAGCTTGAGGGCAGCAGGCACATTGGTGCTCTTCTGTCTGGCCTCCTCCCAAAGCCTTTGTTTAGCCCTTTCCCTGCCAGATTCCTTGCAGAGATCACCTTACAGTGAGGAGCTGGAGAAAGAGGGGGGCCACAACCTAATGAAGATGCTTCTCTTTTGCCCACCTTCCTGACAACTGCTGGGGGAGCTGCCATGGCCCAGAGTCCCTCTTAAGAGTCTGCAGGGATGTGTTTTGTAAGAAAACAAGATGTGGTGGCTCATTTAAACTTGGAAGGGTTTCTTTTTTTGCTTCTGAGACAGTACTAACCTGGTCTCTGGTGAAAGCTTGTTTTTGGTACAGGCTCTGATGGGCTTTTCAAAGGGGTTATTGGACCACTCTTAATAAACCAGGGAGAAAATGAGTGGTGGCTGTTGAGCAAAAACAGCAGATACTGAGAGGTGATGTGCTAATGTGCTCTCACCTGGGATGGTCAGTGACATAAACAGTGATTAATGCTAATCATAATGAGTCTGGTCTCATCTTGGTAACCTGCAGAGCTGCCATCCTGATTACACACCAATGTGCAAGGCACTGAGGTCTTTGGGCACAAAAGCTATCCATGGGCAGGGAGTGGCTGGCCAAGGGCAGGGCAGCCTCCTCTCCAAAGGGTCTAATGAAGGGAGATGCACTGAAGATGAAGCAGAGAGGGGCAACGGGAAGCATATAGCACAGTACAGTCTCTCTGCCTTCCCCAGATGATCCAGTTTGCATCTTCAAGCATCAGCCTCAGCCACCACACTCAGTGCTGAAGTTCCTGCAGGACATCTTTGCCAGCAAGGATACAGCCAGCATCTTCTATCACACAGACATGATGGTCCTGATAGACATCCTGGTGCGGCAGATTGCTGATCTCTCCCCTGGAGACAAGGTGCTCACAGTAACCCATGGGCACTGGGGAAGGGAGCACAGTCCCAAAGCAATGGTGTTTTTCCTGGCCCCTCATGGTGCCTGCTGGTGCAGGCAAGAGTGGAGTTCTGGGGTGGGTACAACATTTCTGGGTGTTTAAATCAACCTTGGGAGCTGAGGAGAAAGGGAGGATTTATCCTGCCCAGTACACCAGCATATTTGAAGAAAGATCTGCCAGGCTTCTAGTGGTCTGCACATTTCTGACCAGGGACCTTTGGGAAGAGAGTCCCTCTGTGAGTAGTAGGAGGAGGAATCTCTCTTGCTTGGTGTTGCAAGGGGCAGGGGATGTGCATGTGTTCAAGGGCAGGGGAGGAGCAGACTCTTGCTGTGGGAAAAGCAGAGTTTTCCATAGTTACTAATGATACTTAAGGAAAAGCAGGTGCCTCTGCAGTTGTGCTCTGGTTGATGGTGCAGCAGCAGCTGTTCTGTGCTCATGCTGTAATGGAGGCTGGCATGCTAGTTTCTCTCACTTCAAATCTTTCACTGTGCTCTGTGGTTTGTCTCCCCTCCTACCTGGCAGCTGAGGATGGAGTATCTGTCCCTGATGCATGCCATCATCCGCTCCACGCCCTATGTGCAGCACCAGCACCGCCTCGCTGACCTGCAGGGCATCCTGCAGCGCATCCTGGGTGAGGAGGAGGAGGACCAGCAGTGCCAGATGGAGAAACTGATCATCTTGGAGATTTATAAGGAGTTTCCAGAAATCTCTTCTGGTACCAGCTAATGCTCCTCAGCTTGGACTGGAGTTTGAACCACTTGGATTGACTATGTCTTTTGTTGACACTTTCTCCCCATTCCCTCCCAGTACAGCTCATACCTTATATCCCTCTGTGTGAGGCCTAAGGTTGGGACAGTGTTCACCTGCCCTTTGGAAGCACCAGCGGCAGAGGGTGTGGGGTGCCCCAGGGGCCAGGTGCCTGGGGTAAGCATAGCAGGGTGAGCGCTGGCGTGTGGTTTGCCTGCAAGACTCAGTTGGAGCTATTTGGACAGCTGGTGTTAGTGGGAAGGGCAGAGGCTTGTGGGGGCTTAGCAGCCAGCATGGGGGGATGTTTAGCTGCACTGGTGTCCCGAGGTCCTCAAGAGAAAGGCCTTTGCCTTAGAGTATCACTCCTTTTTCATGTGTGTCTCTCTCCCTGCAGTGACCAAGTGGAGTCTGCTGGTGCTTGGAAGAAGCTTTTGTAACATCTGTTTTGTTTCCTGCTCCTAGTGCCAATGTGCTGCAGCCCTGCCAATGGAAAGTAGCTGCTCGCTGTCTAACGCCTCATCTAGTGAACCTTTCACTCCCTCCTAGCCTTCAGCTTTGCCTCTGGGCAGCAACTCACCTTGGATCATGGAGGTCTTACCCAGCAGCTGCTTTTCAATCTGCTTTCTATAGTGATGTTTAAATCTGAATTTCTTGCACACTGTGGCAGCCTAGAAGTAAGAGCCATGTGGGTGACACTGCCCCTTGGAAGCCCTTGGCCAGACACAGCACAAAGATGTGTCCTGCCAAGTGAAGCTGCCACTTGGCACCTCTGTTGCAGCATTGCCTCAAGCAGAGGGGCTGCCGGGCAGAAGGCACGCTCTGATTGGCTCTGATTGTGAAGCGCGTGCATTTCTTGCCTTGAGCTTCATAGTAGCTCTGCCTCACTGCCCTCCCTGTCCCCATGGCAGCACTCAGAGACAGCGTGAGCCTGGTGTCCAGTAGCTGTTTGTGACTATGCTAATTGTGGGAAACCCTTATTTTTATTTCCTTTAGGTTTCTAGCAGACAGGATTAACTTGCTTCCCTGGTCCAGACAGTCACACACACTAACGTGGGTCTCTTAGATATTTGTGTGCACAGTGTGGTCACTCCCTGTCCCCAGGTCTTCATTTGCAGTAGTCAGTGTGGGAGCTATGAAACTAGAAATACTGGGCATTGTATTTACTTTTTTTTTT
>VXBB01003127.1:2615-32169 GCA_013399915.1 Illadopsis cleaveri | reverse complement strand
AAAGACCTGTTAAAAAATGCCGTCAAAGAACATGCTAGGAAAGGGAGTTTGCAAGTATCGTGAACTGGGTGGCATCTCAGGCATTACGAGTCAGAGTGCTGGAGTGCTGGTTCTTCTGGTGGAGAACTGCCTTTGGTTCCCTGTGTTGAAGACATAGGTTGGCTTTCGACACTTGATTTTATTTATGGAAGATTGCGTGTTAAAATTTTTCTTCAGGGCTGCTGTTGTCAGAGAACTGCTTTGTCTGGCCTGTCTGTGGTATAAATTAAAAAAAAAAAAAGGGAAAAGTATTTTTTTGTGTATGAGTGATTTTAAATCCACCTATTTCATAGTGAATCTGAAGGTTTTTCTGTTGTTTTATTTCTTCACCTTCTATTCTGAAGAACTATTTTCCCCTGTAGGACTGCTGAAGAAAGAAAAGAGGACTTGGGTCGATTGTCATTTCCATTAATGTGGGCTACAAAGTATATGTCAGAGCTGAAGGAGAGTATAATAACATATGACAGGCACTATGAGGTAATAAGAAAAAAACCCTAGGAATTCTACTATTTTGCTACATCCAGGTAGTTTTAAAAATGGAGGAACTGAGAAAATCTATACTTTAAAGCAGCTGAGCAGTAAAGGAGAAAGGTGATAGAAATAGCAGATTAAAAATTACTTGAAGCCTAGCAGTCACAACTTCATAGATATCTTAAACACTGTAACTGCTATATTTACAGACTGAAAATCTATAAATGGATATATCAAATACTAAGACAGTTGTTTGTCTATATGACTATAGGTGTTACTCTTGTGAACATTGCAACTGAAAACTTAGAAGCTGGTTCAAATCATGCAAGGTCTTCACATTCTCCACAGAGAATTTACATTCACATTTTCATTTATTTAAAAAAATAATTTAAAAATCATTAAGGAACAAATTTTTAGTAGATGTGAGTGTTCTATTTCTCCTATGTAGCTTCTCGAGAGCATATTAGAAAAAAACTAAGTCATAGAAGTCTAGAAATTATTTTTACTTTCATGATTTGCCATCAAATGGGGAAAGAATTCTCTGTGATGAGCTAAGAATATATCATTATATGTAATTTTCCATCTTTTGATGAGTAAAATGTGATATTTTCAGACTAGGTGGAGTTACTGTCACTAGATAATTTTCAGAATAAGGAGGACAGTATTGCAGTTATGAATCAAATGCAATTGGGATGCTAATCCATGTTTTCCCTGGAGTTTAAGTAGCATAAATGCTGTGGTAAAAACAAACAAAAGCATTGCTCATGGAACTCATTCCTGCCAGAACTTTTGGCACGCTAAACACATGATGGACCACATCCAATAGGAGTTCTCAATTGAAATTCAGAACAATTATTTTCAAGGTCCCTTCCTCAATGATTACAGGGCCACCTAAGTACTAGTGAAAAAGGCTGAACAGAAAACACTGCTTGACTGTCAGCATTCATCCTAAAATCTCAGGGTTCATCTACATAAGGAAATACTTATATATTAAATAACGGTGTACATATATGCAGCCAACTAGGTGTCCTAGCTGCATTGTTTCACTACCAATCAACCTCTAATTAACAACAAAATGCCTCAAAAACTAAACAAAAAAAATCCCCAAACCCACCCAATAAAATAATAATAAAAAAATCTACTGAACGTCATTAAATATTTCTGTTGATGCAATAGAAATCCGTCTGTGTAAAAGTGATCTACAAGGAATCACAGCCAGAGTTTTCCTTCCATATTTTGTGATTGCTTCCTGAAAGGTGAATGTAGAAATGTCACCAAAATATAGAGGCACTTTATTCAGCCAAGAAATGCAGGCATGTGCACACCAGTATTTCAATGTATATAGCTGGAGGAAATCATGTGAATGGTTTGAAGGTTCCTCAGCAAATGGATGACTTGTGACCAGTAAACTTGACCTTAGGAAGCAAAATTTAATGCAGACAATAGAATTCAGAATTGTAAGTGCCAAACAATCTTTTCTGTATGGAGCTGATCAGTGTTTCTTGGGTTCAAATAACTTGATATTATCAAAAAAACCCAGTTTCTTTTTAAAGTTTCATTTATATCTTTAGGTGTTGGTTCTTGCACATGCCAATTTAAATGGTAGTCATTTTTTCCACAAAACTGGAGTAAGATTTTTCAATCTGTGTACAGTCTAGAAGCTTTGTAATGTTATTTTTGTTGAATCTGAACAATTGCTTGATGGCTTTATCTGCAAAAAGCAGACAGTATGTCAGAATTCATTAACAATCAACATCTTTATGTGAAGATTAGAGAAATCAATTGTTTCTTTTTGAAAACTGCAAACCTTCGCACAAACCAGCTATCCTAATTTGCATTAATGGATTTACTTGCAAAGTGGAAGTCTTGTGAAATATGTTTAGTATTGAAATAGGTGCAGAGTTTTAGTGTCTTTGACAGTAATTAAACCTCTTCTAGATAGGTGACTTTAGTAGGACCATAATAATAATGATATGAAAAGTGCAGAACTATTTTAATGTTCATATGTTTCCATTTATTATCTAAGGAATCACATATACAAGGAGAAAAATTGTCCATATGTTATGTCTGAGGTGAATTGAGGAAGAAATGAGAAGCTACCACTGCATTTTTGCATGCTATGCTAGGTATTCTGTTGCCCTCAAACTTGCCACAGTGAACTGTCCTGAAGCATTCTCTTCCTTTTTTCATTTATTTAATGTGGTTCCTATCTTTAGTTGCTAAGATAGGAATGGCTTTAAAAAAATTGGATTTCTAACAGGACTGAGTATTTAGTAAGTACTACAAATAGAAAAATAAATCATAAAAGTAAGCAAAGAATTATTAGTGAAAAAAATAATAGAGCTTTTATTCAAGATCAGTTCACCAACAAGAATCTATACTTCTATTTAGTAATATTGCTTTATTAGATGGTAAGTCAAATATTTTCAGAGGCACAAGTCACAGTAAGGTGCCTAACTCCTTTTATATCTTAAAAAATATCCCCATAGTCCTTCCCTGAAGCAGAAGTTTTTTGCCTCTCACATGTCCAAAGCCATATGCCTATTCTTTTTACATCAAGATGAAAAAAACCTGCAGGCACAAGGTTTGTGCTATGATGGCCTTTTCCAGCTCTCATTGATTTCACTGGAAGTTGGATAAGGACCCCTGAGCACAACTAAGACATAAATGCAAGGATGAAGAACTACAATTTTTCTGTAAGTATGATCATTTCTCTTAAACTGGCCAATCATAGACTAACTTCTAAACTTCAAGTTCCTCAGTTGTGTAATACTGCCCAAGAGTAACACTTAGAAAAAATACACTGTTTCAGTACAAAGCCAAATGGTTTCATTCGGTGTTCAAATCAATCCTTTCTCAAAGATATATATTTTATAGATTACAATTTCCCTTCAAAGGATTCCATCTCACTTTGACTGACATTTGTCATGTAGATACAGTAGAGAAATATTATTTATCTCGACAGCAGGCTGATGACAAAACATCTATACTATGATTAAGCTCATTTCTAGATTAGAAGGATCACACTAGCACTTTTTATAGTTGGCATCACCGTGACAGTTGCAGTTATTAGTCTCCATTTCAACGTTTTTACATTTTTTTACAACAAGTGTGTGAGATTTTTCATCAGGACTACACGGAACAAAGAAAAACAGCAACATAACCTGCAAGATTTTTGTTTTTTCATTTGAGTGTCCTGCTGCTGATATTTATTTGATTTTGAGTGAAATTTTATATTGATCGAAGTTTGAGAAATTGACATCATATTTATAGAGGCAGACATGTTTGCCCTTTTATTTCCTAATTCTATAAACTTTGAATACCTAAGCCTTTACTTTCTTTTAGAAATCTCGCTTTCATTTTTTGTGGTTTTCACTGTGTGTGTTTTTCAGCATGTGAAGGAAATTTCTTGAGAAAAAAAAGTGGCAGTTTGGTTTGGTTAAATAGGGCTGAGAAAGTGTTTTTAGGAAGGTGCATTTTGACATGAAAAGGCTTAGGGAAAAATACAATTTAAAGAGTTGGGTTATGCTCTGAAGGAGGGAAAACTAGAATTAAGGTACACTGTATGAGCTCTATTTTCTAGAGGGGTTAAGGTCAAAGCGGAATTATTAAGATAATTGAACAGGACCATTCTCCAACAGAAATTGCTAACCTTGTTAGTGTTTTATAGACCTTACTAAACAGATCATATACCAGTACAGATTGAACTTAAGTGTCATTCAGAGCCAGTAAAATCGTCAGGTAGAATTCAAGTGGGATGGCATATAGAAATGTATCTTGGAGTGTCACATTAGCAGCCTGGATCTAATTCTTAAGACTGGGCTGGAGCCTAGAGACAGAGTTTGCTAAGAAACCCAGAAACATTCCGTAACTCAGTGTGCCTGCTGACACTCGAGCCAGCCAGTCTCACAGCAGTCAGGTGTGCACCAAATGGTCTTCACACCAAATAGCTCAAAAGAGCAGCAGTCCATGAACCCAAAAGACTTGGATCAGGAAGAAAAGATGCCTCTATTCTTGTAACTCTGTTAGGATTAGCATCTTTTCCTCGCCTTGTGCTCTTCCTGGACAGATATAATCAGACCACCCACTTTTTTTAAAACTTGTTTTGTGGTAATAACTTTGGACATTCTAAGGTAAGATACTTGATGCAGTGTTTTTTTCTAATCAGGGAGCTGTGTGTCAGACAATCTTTTGCTCTTAACTCCCCAAAAATTCAATGAGTCAGGCCTAAATTGTAGGGAAAAGAGTCCAGAAAGGATTATACATGCAAAGACAATTGCTTTCAATAGGAGAAATTTTAACCATTTCACACAGACAATAAATCCTACAGTAGCTCATGCTTCCAGGGATTGATGCCTTATGTACCACTTGTGTGGCTCAGAAAGGAAAAAGAAACTTTGAACTGTCACTGCTCCCATACTTGCCTGATGAAAAATGACTTTGTGTGAAACTAGGTTTTTAAAGGCCTCTGATGAGACTTAAAGTGGAAGGTATTCAGCTGTACAAAATATGAATAGGTGAACAATCCAACAAGTAATGCCTCAGAGCATCAGAGCCCTCACAAATCACAGTTTCAAAAATATGTTGAAGTATCCATTTAACAATCAGAGGCTTGTTCAATGCCTGTTCTTGAGTAACCATAGAAAATAGTTATTTAATTTTATAACTGCAATATGGCAAATAAATAACAATTCTTTGCTGTCTGATGTTGCAACAGGTTCAAAAGTTCAGCTTCAGTCAATATATGCACTCATAATAGTGTACAGATTATAATACTACTGACAGATGCTGCTAAATATGAAATACTTCTAATGTACGTGTTAAGTACTATATAGAAAATTCTGTAAGGGAGAATCAAAGTGAATCTGTGCCATATTGTTTCTTTTATATCTAGTTTATATATATATATTTATATATTCATTTATAAATACAGATTTCAAAGCCTGCCATTGTTCCATTAAGAATTAATATGCAGAGACAGACTGAATATTAGTCACTAGTACTTGAAATCAGAAAAAGTTTTACTTCTTTGCTTTGATAGGACTGAAATGTTGAAAAAAATGGCTAGATGAATTTCTCTAACGTGTGGTTTGTTCACTGCTACTGCTGTTTAATAGAGAAAGATCTTAGGACTGAAAACCTATCCTGTGTTCCATTCTGTGTGACTTTACTATTATGGGAAGCAGCTATACAAGTGCTAAAGTAAGCAAGCACAAAACTTTAATTTGGTAATGCATTACACTTGTACAGGTGTTAATGAATACAAAAGCTGCAAAAAACGAAGAGGCAGCCCCAGATACCATATATCCAGAAAATTATCCAAGATATCCATCTCCATCACTGTTCATGTCTTCTCTTTTTCTCAGCAGCTCACTAGATGGTAATGTTCTCAGATCAAATATTCTCTATAAATTGAGAGAACATTTAGCTGATTTATGAGGCTTTTAGCTATTACACATTTACCTACTCAATAAAAGTACTTACATCATACGACACACAAGCTACCTCTACAATCCAAGAATCACTCTTAAACTGACACATACATCAAATTGTAATGTGATTTCCTGTACCTAATGTATCACTTAAGGGAAAATAACAGGCATTCCATTGTAGACTTTTTTCTTCATTAATTGTTCTTTGTTTTCTCAAACAGCAGTTTATTACTATTGTGGATTTCTCTTACACATAAATATATTCTATAGCATTAAAAAAAAGAGCTAGAAGGTAGAGACAGATTCTGGAAGTGAGAGAAATACAGAGATTCTGATTTTCTTAATTTTGTTTTCAGCCTTGGAATTAAGTCATAGATAATGCTTATGTAAATAATTTTTTAAAAATTGAGAATTTAAATGGATTTTCAGGTTTCAAAACATGTCTTGTTTGCAAAATAGACCAATCAGCTTATTTCAGATCTATTAACAGATTAATTATCAGAATAAAACCAGATATATTTAATATTTAATAACAATGTGGTTTTTTGGCCAACATGACCTATAAAGTGCACATTTCATTGCATTAGAGGAATTTGTACTCTTTAGGCTATTATTTTAGAACCCAAGACCCAGTATCACTGTAAGATTGTGGAATAAAGAGAAAATGGAGGGTAAGAAAGTCACCAAGAAGGAGGAAGATAAGATTGATTGTTTTTCATGGAAGCTTCAGCCAAAGCCTAAGCTGATGAGTCCTGACCAACCTTTGGAAATATTGAGACTCTAAATTGGGATTTTGACCATCCACTTCCTCAGAAAAGATATTACAATATTTCCTACCTCAATTCCACTTGTAACAAAAATATTTCAACAAGCTATCATCCAACATATAAGGTTTCAAATATCTTTTGTCAAGTCTCTTTTCCTTTTATAACCATAGGTGTGTCTTGTTCCAGGATCTCTCAGCCTTACTAATGCTCAGCTTATATGCCACAAGATCTCCAGCAATTTCTCAAGCAGTAAAAATGACATTCTTTTCAGAATTTTGCATAATTTATGTTTACCAAATTGCTGAAAACTGGTCTCCCTGTACAGAAACATTGTAACTTGACATCAGACTTTTGTCACTAAAATAGAGAAAATGTACTGCAGTACAAATAACCTCCTCACTCCCACACTGTCATAGTTCCTTTAGAGTTTCCCACCTGCTCCTCTCTTGCTGGTTACCTGCTTGCTCACACCTGAAATCAGCAGTCTGTCAGCCAATAGAAACATGTGAGACAAACCTGTGGTGATTTTTCAGAGTCAAGTATCAATAAACTATTGCAATACTATAAATATTCGTGATAGATAAATGCTAATGAATTTGATACAACTTCAGACAGAGAGTGGCTGAGCAGTGGACTTGTCAGAATTTCAAGGCCTTGATTCCATGTTCATATAGGCATTATAATCATGCTGTAGAAAGTCTACGGGCATTTTTTTGAATAAATTATGTCCAAAAGAATGCTTCTAATATTAAGGTTTACATTGTAGCCTCTGCTGAAACTGAAGAAATAAAGCTTTTACTTACTGGTTAAAAGATGTTGACTTCCTTTTGTGGCTGTGGACTGTTAATCACAATATATGCTACAAAACTTCTACTAAAGATAAAAACTTGACGATAATTTTTTTTCTCAGTGTAAATTTCTAGAGAATATGGGCATGAATCTCACTTATATCTGTATATGTATACAGGTATAAAGGCTTTGTAAAAACAAATGTAAAAACCTTCTCGAGGAAAATCTGAGTTTTACCAGATGTTTTGTAACCTTTAAAAATCCGCATATGACGGGCAGCTTTTCTTTCAAAATGGGATAAGTTTGGTTTGATTCAATTCTGTGGGTACAAAAAGTATTTGGGTAACTTTGGTCCATATCAATGGGGCTGTGACAAGACTTAACTTCCGTATTTTTGAAATAATGTGTTTCTGTTGCTAACAAAAATGAACCTGAAAAGCCTGAGAATAAATATATCTTAAATAATTTACTTTCTAGATATGGTATTCCTAATGCTGATTAGCATGGACTGCACTCAGCCATATTATGCAAATGCAGATACTAAGGCACAGATATCTGCCAAATGTGGGAAATTGAAAGTTTGTACTGTCACTAAACTGAGTAACCATCAATAACTCTGATCTAGGGCAGTCTGTCGAACATGCATTGAAATTATACATTGAACTGCTTGGGTTTTTGGCTTTTTTGGTTTTTATTGCTTGTACCTTTTTGAGGGTAAGTGCTTTCACTCATTACTCCCTCATCAGTCTTCTAACCAAATTCAGGAGGAATGAGCAGGTAAAATTTTCTTGACAAAAGAGCCCTGAAAAAAAACTTTATCCCATTGAGCATGGCCCATTGAGATTCTTCAGATTCTTCATAGCCTTGTCCCACTTTATCACCTTGGATTACTGTCAATATATTAATAACTGCTTCTAGCTACCCTCCTTTTCAGAACTTCATTTTTATTTAGTTAAATTTAAAGTCAGTTCCTTATTTCTTTCCTTCTGGCTAATCCCCATGCTTGCAAACAGTATCAGTGAAACTATTTTTCTGTGTACAATCAATTTGTTCTTTCAACTTTATTTTACGTGGTGTCTAATTAAAAAAAAAAAATCAAATTTTCTTGAGATGATTAACTGGTAAACAACCAGTATTATTATGTTTCCATTATACTTTCTGTCTCTTCATACCTGATATATAAGCTTCATGGGAAAGGAATTTTTTATTTGCTATGATCCCTTATCTCACCTGGTATAGTGTGATATTGTGTTCTGACTTTAGTTCCCTTATCATGGGGACAAAATTCATATCAACAAGTACTGAAAATCAGCCTGAGTTCTTTAGAAAGCCTGGTCTGTAGGCAAGAATGGCTGATGATCTTACACACAACATGGCTGCAAAAGGTCTAAGCAGCTGCATTAGAGATAAGGACAGACTAGTTTATGTCTTGACAAGTCTTCTCATGCAATGAGGGCATGTGTGACATTCTTCTTGAGCTAGTGCAGCAAGATAAGCAACTAATGAATCTGCAGTAGGCAGCTGATGATCTTGAAACAGCAAGAGCTTTTGATCTCTGTAGTCTGCCAAACAGATTTCACAAACTGTGATGGAAATGCTACGTACCAATTAGTCTATTTTCTATTTAAGGAGAAATATTCTAGCATAATTAATTAATGACATGAACTAAGTTTAGTTAAATTGAGAGAAATGCAGTGTATTCTCTTGCAGCACACTTTACTGCATGTGATCTATTTTTAGGAATTTCACTCACTATTAGGGATTATTTTACACATCAGGTGTGTTCTCACTGAAGTTCATAAAAGCTGCATTAGTCTCAGTTGCATGAAATATTAAGATAACTTCAAAGGTGACTTTCAAGGTCATATATTTTGACAAAATATTGTAGAAGTGACAAAAATATTTGGCAGTCTGTTCTGTAGAGTAAGACTTTATTAAGAACCCAATGGTTAATCATGAAGTTAACACATACAATGATTGCCTGCTCTGCCCTCACCTTGTTTCCTATTAATTCAACATCACACCATGACAGTAGAGCAGATTGTCATCACTTCATGGCATTATACATAAAACGTGTTGTTATAAACATTGCAGCAAGTCAAGATGTAGGATATGCAGCTAGAGTAACATGTTTGGTGAAAAGTGATACCTTATCTCTCTCTGAATTTTGTTCCTCAGTTTAAACATCAGTGAAAAAATTTTTGCAAGATCTGTTTATCATTATTCAGTGCTGGAAAGGAGGCAGACCAGAGAAACCGAACATTCTTTCAAAATCAGGAAGCTACAGTGAGTGCCTTGGAAAGCCTCTGAATACACTGAAACAGTATAACATATAACATAACATAACGTAAAGTAACAACATAACATAACATGACATAACATAACATAACATAACATAACATAACATAACATAACATAACATAACATAACATAACATAACCATCATCTTATGAAGTAGAATAATTAAGTATGCTTCTAGTAAGATGAAGAGGAAAGGTTAATTTTGTTTCTTGGGAAGTTTAACAAGTTTAAGGATAGGGACTAAATTAGACAAAGTGTAAAGAGAAGAATTAAAGTAACTTCGTATCTAAATTCTGAGAAAAAATGTCAGGTTCAAATTTTCAAAATTAAGTGTTCTGTTGAGATCCTTCTTGTCTACTGAATTAAAGTTACATGGAAAAATTCCATTCCAATGAATGAACATCCTTGTGATAAATAGCTATGGAATTGTTTTTATAATGAATAACAAATACTTTTTATGTTCTTCATTATTCCAGAACAGAAATATTCTAATAGAAAAAGTTGTATTAAAAAACTATTATCTGCTAGGAGAAGGTTGTTTGTGTTGTTTTTTTTTGTTTGTTTTTTTTTTTTTTTTAAAAAAAAAGGGAAATAGGAATAAGGAAACTGCTATACAAAGCTGCCGTAAAATAGCTAAAGTAGAACCTGGATGCCCAAACGAATATTTTGTAACACACATGCACAAATCTAGGACTAAAAGATGGTCACATCTGCAGCACTGCAGTAAAACTTTTTATGTTTTATTCAGTTTTGTTCTGAAAAGTGCCAGGCTTTCTCCATTTCCCATGAGAAACTCTATTTCATAGCCTGTAGAAAGCTAAGCAAGTCTTTTCTGATATTCAGCAAAAATTTACCCTTACTAAAATTTATCATGCTTTTCTGGTATAGCCCCATAAATATTTTTTTTTTAACCCAAGAAATCCTTAGAAATAGAAAGATAATTATCCTGTTATTGCTTCATCTTCACTCAAGGTAATATATTTTTCATTCAACTTTTCTTAAATTGAGATCACAGCTCTAAATATTACTCTCATTTCTTCAGCTTGTGCTGTACTCACTTTTATTGTCTATATTTTTGAGCACTGAAGGGATTATAGCAGTATCTAATGCACAAGGGACTGTTTCATCAAGGCTGAATAGAGATACACATTCGCCTCTCTTCCTGATGATCTGATGCCTCTGCAAAATCTTTTTCCCTTGATCAAAAAAGGATCGATGTTCAGTGTTGTATTACATGAACTATTTCTCCTGTTACCATAAAGAGAAAGGACTGACTCATCATTCCCCCTAATTATCAGATGTTCATTGACTTTGGTGACTGTATTTGAGTTGGAAAGTGGTGTTTCTGTGGATTAAAGAGGGCTATGCCTGCAATGGATGTGCAGTAGACTCTGGGCATCATATTCACCTTGGTAAATAGAATGAAAGTACTGTGGGTTAGTTTTAATATTTGAAATTTAGCAGCTCAAATGGTGTTTCCCTCAACCTACAGCCATGAAAAGCAGTGAGTTAAACTGAAAATCTCTTCTAGGAAGATCCTGATAGTGACAGAGGATCTCATTGTTCTCTTTGCAATGTATATAGGGGAACTACTGTGGTATTTGATTCCCCTGCAGAACTGACTGAAAATGTGATGGCCAGCCTTGTCAACCAAAAAATTACGCTGCTGAGTATTTTTTTTTTATATACTCTATATAACACCTATCCTAAATCAAAAGATGTTTCTTAGATGGAGATAACTGACCACTGTTCTAATTAGTGAGTCCTGATTTTTCTCAGCCTTCCCACTGCTTTGTCCTGTTGACCCCAATTCAAGTGTGAGCAGCATTAACAAATCTTATTCTCATCTGACCATCAGCTAGTGTGATGATCTGGAGTTTTACACGGGCATTGACTCTGGAGCCTGAAACAGTGACAGTAGTTGGGGCAGAAACCCTGCCACAGCCATTGACTTGTTCATGGAAATTAGGTAGTTGCTCTGAAATGTAGACAGGCATTTGTCTCTCACAGGTTCTTATCTTTCATCAGGACTGCGACAGAGCTGCAGTGACAATTATTTTTTTCCGGCCTGATAGATTTCTTTCCAGTTTAACGTGTTAAGTTAACATTTGTGCTCAAGTCTTTTGTGCAAATAGTACTGGCTGCAGTAGTTTAGCTAGAGAAATGGGATGCACAGCTCTTCTTTTTCTATACAAGTTTTTAAAAAATTCCTTCAAAACTCATTTAAATTCATTTAAAACTCTATTACAGGAACTGAGATTTGAGAGTTCAGGTGAATTAAGGCCGAAGGAGTTCTTTAAGACAACTCTGCTGGCCAAGTAACACCAGGGTCTTACTAACACCATAACTCTTAGCTGGGATTAAATAATTTTGCAATACATTGCTACCCTTCATTATAAATAGTCTGGGTTAGGACAGAGCTGAAATACATTGGAAACAAAGCAAGTAATTGTAACTTCACTGGGTGGCGTAGTTAAAATAACAAAAGTCTTAAAGCAGTTGGAAAAGTGATGCCTTCTATTCTAAGCACAGACATACTTCAGAATCCCAAAACCAAAAAATAAACAAATTTTGGCTTTTGCTTGTAAAGGTTCTGTCTTTGTGGACAAGTAGAACATAGGGAACTAGACAATAAGGGAGGAAATGTTCAGAAAATATCACGCATGAATGGGGCTTTACAGTGCATCTGCAAAGAGATCTGAAATAGCAAAAAAAGAAAGGAAAGAGCAGCTTGGGATATAGTGCTGTAAGTGAAAAAAAAGCTTCCTTCCTGTTATTTTCCTACAGCACTCAGGGAGCCAAAGATATATATGATCATTATCAGTAAGCAGAATTAGATCAAGGATCTGGGTTGTTTTTTTTTTTCTGTTGACGAAAAAAACCCACACAGCTATGAATTTTTGTTGGTTATTTGGGTACAAAAACAGTAATGTTGCCTAAACCAGCAGCTTGTCTGGAGCCCACACTTTCCCTACAGTCTATAAATTGCTATGGTGGGAAATGAAACATTTCCAATCGTATCAGTTTTTTCCTAAATCTTGTCATTTTTTGGGTGATGTCCAGAAAGATTATCAAAGAGTCTTGGGTTATGTTAACATTCCCCCATGCATTCTTATGAGAAGTGGCCCTTCCAAGGCAGTTCAATAAACAGATAAATCAAGGGAAGACATTCATATCAACAGTGGGATATTTAATATAAGTTACAACTTCCTCTCTTCACACTAGCAAGCTGTTAATAGCATTCGATTCTTCTGCTGCAAAATTATACATTAATTTTTAAGGGATAGCTCTAGACAAGTGAAAAATTGGCAACGTACCATTCCACAAATTTATTTTTAAATTGTTTTCCCAGTTGCAGGGCTGGTTGAATCATATTTTAATAAATACATCATTCAAATTAGCAAGACTCATATGAAAGTAAATTGGGTTTTGAACAGGAGAATTCAAATGACAAAAATTGGCTAGGTTGCTGCTTGTTTTTTGTTCAGCTCACCTTTACAAAATGACCATATGTTATATCTTCATTTCTTGGCAACTGCAGAGTTGCATACAGATACAGTCCTTCTGTTGATACTCTTTTTTCATTGTAGTGCTTCTGTCTAGAGGCGTCATTTTGTGAACAGCTGTAATGTTGTTATTAAAAGCAATACATATATTTTAAAACAAAATAGTAGACATATGTGCCTACTGTCAATGCAAGCAAGTCTATCTAAATGTCATGTCGAGTGTTGCAATGGCTGGAAAACAAAGCTGCTTTCTCCCATTTGCATTTCTGAAACCAATTTTGTGCAAGCTTACAATCTGTCTGCTTCAGAAAACCTATTCTGGGAGATGTTCAGGTATGAACTTGGCACACACAACTAGAGATACAGAACTTGATTCTTCACTGCCTTGATCCCTTTATGACTATTTACCCCTGCAGAAAATAGGTAGAAAACACAACTGTTCATTTTCAGTAATATGGCACATTCATCTTTAGTAAGTGATGACACAAGATACAACGGTTTAAGTAATGAAGAATGTTCTATTTAATACTTTTATTAGAAGTGTTTGCCTGTTCTAGCACTACCTTTATGTAAACCCCTGATATCATAATGGCATGGTTTCTAGTAGTCATGATCAAATACAATAAGGATGTGATCTTTCGAACTTACTTTTAAAACCTGAAAAATGCTATTGGTTTTCAGATCAGATTACACCTTTTATATTCTTGTTTATGACTGTCAAAAAGATTTTGATGAGAAGAGCATTAATTTTATGTTTTTGAAGCATTAGCATCTATGAAATTTTTACAGATTTATGCTACAATTTTTTAAAATTTGTTTTCAATTTTGTCCTGCGTATCAAACTAATGAAGTCAAACATTGGTTACATGTGCAAATGCAAATTCTGGATGCTAGAGTGTAAAATGAATGTTTGGTTTGTAGATTCACAAATGTCATATAGAAGTGAAAATATCATTTGGTAGACTTTCAAATCACCATAAATCTTATCTCTCCAAGAGCAAATGGAAATGGCAGTTATGCAACTAATTTGAAAGTAACTCTGTGGGTTTTGCTATCACCAGACACAACCTGAGGATCACCAACAGAAATTTCCTTCTTAAGAGAGGATCTGACAAAGCTGTTTTTCTACTTCTCCATGTTCAAATGCACAGCTGAAAGAGTTTGGCATCTTTGCAAGCAAGCATAAATAAAACCTTATGATGAGTGTTTCTAGACTAAATGGTCTTCCTCTGAGAATCCTCAAGAATGCATTTGCTTCTGTGTTACAGTACCCTTTTTAGTGGATCCCTGACCTAGAGAAAACTCTAGATGGAGGTAATCAGAAGAGATGAAACTGAGGTGAAAAAAACCTGAACATTTTTAAGTTTTGTCCAAAACTCTTTAGGTTTTGTCATTTGAAAATTCTCACACCTAAGTTTAACAGCATGTATTTTTTTTTCCTTTAGTGTTTGTTAAATTTATTAGATCCCCTCCCCTGTATAAATCTGGCATATCAAACCACAATTTGCCTTGTCAGCTTCTATGAGTGAAATCTATTGCTGTTACAGAGCTGTCCTGCTTTTGCCTTTGTAGCAACTTTCAGACCACAATAACAATCATCTGTTTAAAGCAGGCAGATCCATTACATTTCCTCTGTTCCTACAACCCCACATTAAGCTAATATTATCTATTTCCCAAGTGAAAAAAAACCCCTTCCAGTCCTATCAATTATTAATTCTTTGCTTGCAGCTAATGTTTTGTTTGAATTATTTAAATGCATCTTCATTTATCAATAAACATAAAATGTTAAACAAAGAATACTGATGAAGGGCATTATTTAAGCCATAACATTTTATGAGATTATTTCAAGCGCCTTTTTTGATTTATTAGCACAATATGTTTTATAATTATTTTTCCATTTCTAAAAAGAAAACAAACCAAGAAACACCATGTGTCTGGGTATCATCAAGAGATTTGGAGGCTTACTGAGTGCTTTCAGGAATGTTATATTTTGGACTTATTTCTCAAAGAAATAAAAGAAAATTCTCAATCTATTTGCTAGGAAAATTCAAGATAAGGTTAAAAGATAAGATGCCTGTGATTTGTTATGGGAATAAAAGTTACTGACCTTCATTTTATCCTTTGTTCCTTTTTTTCCAAGTCCAGCATTGTATCAGAAACATACTGAAAATCATGTCTGTTATTAAAATACTTGAAACTAAAACAATCGAGGTGAAAGAACAATAAGTGATCCTTTGTTATTATTATCTTCATGTACCTTTCACAGTTTTAAAAGAAGAAGAGAAATAAACACAGAAATAAATACAGAAATAAAATCAACATTATAATATTAATGAATTATTTCAAGCTACCTCTCTCTATTTAAAGAACCCTATAAAATACGGAACATTCTTAAAATTACCGTTTTTTTTTTCTCCTGGTGTGTAATAAAGTAAATCAAAATAATTTTAAATTAATATCACATGTATATGAAAGTGACATTTCTTGAAGCTAAAATGATGCTTAAGACTAGCCAAATTTTATCCCATGTCCACTGTGCCCCTTGACCTTCAGGTGTATAACTTTTTCTGCTGCTACAAAACCATTCAGAAGCTTGGAGAAAATCATATGCCAGAGATTTTTAACAAAAATACTTTCAAAAGCCTCTTCTTCTTCTGTAATAAAGAATATTGAGGTATTTCTGTGGTGATCTTGATTATGCAATGAATAGATATCTATGCTCTTGACAGAAATATTAACCTTCCCAGCTTATCACAAATCTCATTCATTGACAAAGCTCCTTTTGAGTAATTGCTTATGACCATTTGATAGGATATCAGTAAAGATGTCAGCCATGATCTAGGTCCTATTGTATTGTGCACTTATAAAAAGTGCTTTCCCAGAGGGTTATCGGATAGGACAGACAAAAGATGGAAGTCAGGAAATTTTAACTGACCAGTTTTATGATAAGCAGCTGAGCTACAGAGGTAATTAATAGTTTTGCTAATTAAAAATACACTAGGAAGTATCTCTTGTGGTAACAGGTTATAGTATTGGGTACAAATATTGTTGATGGCTCCGAACTACGTTCATGACATTTAACTTTTTGCAACATTTGTTTTCCCCCTTGCCTTCCCATATGGCATTAAAAAATCTGCAAATTATGTACATAATTGGATTTTAAAGAATAAAAAAATTCAGAGGACTGAAAAATGATCCTAAATTACAGGATGGCAGAGGGAATTTCCAAATCATCTTTTAAAAATACTGTAATTTTTTCTTCCAGTTACTAAAACAGCTCAAACTGCATTGCTTCTGCATTGAATGGAGCAAAAAACTGTCAGGTGAAAAGTCTGGTAGTTCATACTAAATGCAGTTGTATTACTTTGCTGTGAAAATATTTCAGATTAGCCTACAACAGACTTTGATGTGGGCAAAAAATATTGAGGCTAATACACTATAGAAAACTGGATCCACATGGGTGCTCTGTACACGTCAGGTGTCTGCAAATATGAACCAAAAACTGCAGACCCAGAGACACAGTTTGTGCTGCTACAAGCTCATTGCTGCACTTGAACTTGTTCATTCAAACATAAAGATGGGATCTTTAGTAAAACTAACTTAGGTGTTTTGAGCTTCCAAGTATAGTTACAGAATTAACTTGATTTGTAACACTGACATGCTTTGATAATGGATATCTCTAGAAGATTAAATTCATTAAACCTACAGATTAAAATGATTTTTTTTTAATGGAACATAAAGCATTTTTAGCATAATAGCAGTATTTTTTCCTTGGGAAAAATACTAATTACAGCTCAAATACTTTTAATATATCTGGCAGTGTTGCAGGCAATACTTCAAAGAAAAAGAAGGTAGATTATACTTGAAAATTGTATTTTTTCTACAGGTAATTTGAATCATACACTTATGAAAATACTGATTGAAACGACTACTGGAAGTTTAGTACAATTGGCTGTTCAAAGTGGATTTTTTGTCATCATCTTGGAGTTTTACAACTTTCCATGGAATATAAAAGTTAGGTGAGATTAGGGATGCAGTGGATCCCTATGAAGTGCTTTAAGTAGAAAGGTGGTTTACTATTTTTGTTTCATCATTTTTCTTATGCATTCTGATATTTCAGTTTTCCATTTCCCTCATTGGACTGTTCTCCATTAACACCTGGTTCTCAGCGCTGCTGACAGCCTCAGCAGAGGGCTGCAACACCTTGCTAAACTCAGTGCTGTGCTCAGTGAGAAAGGAGAAGGTCCTTCTCTGTTGTCTCAGTCCCCCATATTGTACCACACCTTGCCATACCATACCATACCATACCATACCATACCATACCATACCATACCATACCATACCATACCATACCATACACCACACTCAAGAACAGGTCACATAGGATGAGTCTGATTTGAATTATTAGCCATAACATAATGATATGGCAGAAGCCAGTTTTGAAGATTCTTATGGGAGGTACACCTGGGAAGCTGTCCCCTCCCTCGGTGTGGAAGGGTGCTCAGAACACCATTTGCACACATGACTCCCAAACTCCACCTAGGCACCAGTGAGCACCAGCTCTCTGCTCACTGGCTTTGATTCCATTCCCAGAACTACTAATCTCCCACATCAATATTTCCTGGAACAGGACCACAATGCTGAAAAGCTGACTGGCTGTTGTTGTGGGCAATAACTCATGGAAAATGCAAAGCAGAGAGTTAACATACCTGCAAGTGTGGGCACAGGAGCAGGATGTGGGCACCCTCCCGTCTCCACCAGAACATAGCACGTTAATAGATTCATGCCTATGCCTATTTAAAAAGCTTTTTGGTGTTATTTATCAATTTACATAACTCTTTAAAACCATGGTCCAGTAGTTAATTCCTATATTACAGTGAAACTTCTATCTATGGGAAGTACATATTACATCCACATTAATATCACATTAGCTTGTCGTGATTAATGTTATTGCAATGAATGAATTAATAATGATTTGTCTCTTTATCAAGTTGGGGTTTTTTTTACCCTGACATGAAGAGGATCCGTGGTATTGATTATCACAAATATAATGGATTGATTCATCATTTATGGGAAAAGAGGTTGCTCTTCCCATAAAGCTTATTCTTTTATTGCTTTTTTGTGTTGTCTTTTTTCTTTCCTCTGAAGATATATTATCTTTGGCAGGAATTCAAACCATCTATGGATCATTCCTAGGAGTCAACTTAGTTTCAAGTACTGTAACTTGGAATGTGTGCTGTGAGAATGAATGGAACTCAAATGACTAAGTTGTCACATATAAACTGTCATGAAAGGAGATGGTTATCCTGGATAATGAAGGTTTGGCATTAATGGCTGCTCCCTGTAGAGTGAGATTAGGTCTTTGCAGCTATTTAATTGTGGGTAAAGGTGAGCAACCAGCATATGTTGTGATGTCCATGTATGCAGCAGCAGAATGAGTTCCAGTGCTGCTGCTTTTGTCCAGCTGAAGGGCAGCATCCAGGTCCTCAGTGAAAAGTGAAGTTACTGAAATCATTCTCTTGATTGGTACAAGACTCTTAAGTAAAAATGCACTGTGTACATGTTTCTATTCTCATGTGTTCCTTTGTCACTAGGAACTTGGGTTTTTCATCAGAACATTTTGTGATTGCCTTAGAATTAATAGTTTTGCAACTATTTTTTTCCTGCTCTTTATTTTAAGCTAAAATATAGAAGAGATTATTCAGTATTTTGGTTTTCTCTTCTGTCTTTATTTTTGGAAAGACTTGATGGTTAAGTAGAAGTTGAGCACAAACCAATAAAAAAGGACAAATTTGTTATATAAAATATTACACCTTTCCAAGCACTTCCCTTGTGAAGCAAACAGGGTCACTAACTCCACTCCCTATAAATTTTCTAAACTGGAAAAGTGGTTGTTTTAGTCTCAGAGATCATGCCAATAGATGCAGTCTGGAACCTCCAGATGGGGAAAAGCTACAAACGCCAGCAAAGGACTCATAGTAGCATTCAACTGCTCACTGCAGTCATGGTGCCTTATGTCCTACTTTTTAAAGGGTTTGTGATCGAGGAGCAAATTTTTAGTGCTGATGTCCATTGTGACATTAGGATATTATAAACACTTAAGTTACACCTTTACATGATTGGTGTTTTAAATATTTTGCTCTTCTGACTTGAATGATTTAAATTTCACTTCTTCCTCAAACTGCTGATGAGAATTTAACATTTTAAAATCAGATGATACCGAGGGTCATTTCACAGCAAAAAAAAATTGTAGAGTGTACTATTATTTATATATGAAATGTAAACTAAACAAAAATAATACAGCCTTCCAAAATATTTGTTGGATGATATAATCTTCTCTTGTTTCTTAAGATATTCCTTTCTGAAGTTCATGCCATGCTGATAAAAATTCATAATGTGGTCTATCAGTAGTCGTTGATGTTATACTTTGCATATAAAGGCTGACTTTCTCCACTTATTTTTCCTGATTTACATAGGGAATATTTTAAAATATTTTGCAGCTACACAAAAAATCCCCAAATATAGTAGTATCATAAATTCCATAGGGGACTTCCTGTGTCATTTCCATATCTCTGAAGTTCAACAATTAAAATAAAATATGAATAAAGTTTAATTTTAATTTTGTTTCCAAAAATCAGAAAACCATATGTTTCACTGCAAATGAACATTTTTTCTGATAGAGAGGGTCATAGTAAGGGCACTTCCATAGCAAAATGAGAGTTTAGAAATTCATTGAAAACCTATATATTAACAGTAAACCAAACCATATGAATTTTCTTTGAAGATCTAGTCTGATCTTCAAGGTCTGAATCTAGAGTTTGTTTGAAATTACTTTCTGCATTATTTGAGATTAAAGTCATCTAGGACCTGTAAATGAAAATTCAATGTATAATTTCCACACCTGCTTAAAAAACAATTTCAAAATAAATTTTCAGTGCAACATCAAGTATTATGGCAGGTTAAATCTAGTAATACTGTGTGTTCACATTGTTCCCAAGTGTTTCTTTAAACCTTTTGACAACAGTTCATTTAATCAAGATCTCAAAAAGGAGGATCATGTAAAACTCTCAGGCACATCCAACCTGGACCAAGTCCAGACTGACACCTCTGGACATACTTATTTTTGGGAAACCACTTTGAAACAAATGAGAAAGCTACCAGAGTCTTTCTGCCACTAATTACTCACCCTCTCCTAACCTCTTCTTATCCAAAACTATTATGCAAGCTGCTAGAATCACAGAATATTCTGAGTTGGAAGGGACCCACAAGGATCATTGAGTACAGCTCTTAAGTGAGTGGCTCATGTGAGGACCAAACCTGTGATTTGATGCTATCAGCTTCATGTTCTAACCAAGGGCTTTCCCCTTAATTCTGCAATACTTTAGTTACTGCTTTATTCTGTAAACATTTTCAGTTGGATTGTTTAATCTCTGTGGCTGAAAGAAATCAAAAAAACCATCTCTTCTGCACCTCTTCTGTCTTACAGCAGTTAGGCACTGCATTTAGGATTACATAGGGTCAATGCTGCTGGTTGATGCTTACGCTGTTCTTTCAGCCTCAGACTAAGCCTGAACTACTTTTACTGTTGAAAGATGTTACCACTTTGGTAGGAACCTACTCCACAAATATCTGGGAGCAAATTCTAACCCCTGCCTGAGAGAATATTGGGGCTACACAAATCCAGGAAGAATTTAAAGCTAAGAAAAAATGAATGGCTGAGGTAACTTTGAAGAAAAATATCTGGAAAGCAGCCATACACCAAGACATAATGTGAAGTTACAAAGATGGTGATCTACAAAACAGCCCATCAGCAATCTCAAACATCCAGTAGCTACTGCAGCATGGAACTTGAGAGACTCTTTGACATCATCATCTTGCTTTGTTTACACCCTGTAATCTGGTTATTCTGTCAGTTGACAAGAGCCAATGATATGTGCATTGTCTCTTGCTTCATGGGAGTAGTCAAATGAAAACTCCTCTGCAAAAGAAAAGAAAAATTTACAAGCCACAGCCTAGGAATAACCTTCCTAGGATGTAATCTTTCCTGACAGAAGAGGTTTTTGAAAGGCTATGATCTTTCTAAAATAAAAAAAATACAAATGCCAAAGGCAAATGGCAATATTTTTATGCTACTTAATCTTGATTCTTCTAAGACATTATTCAGTCTAAATACTTTAATTGCATGATTCTTTTAAGAGTTTTATTTTACACCACATTCTCTTCCTTAAATGTTAAAGAAATTTTGTATTATATATAAACCATACTTTTCTATTTTTTGATTGATGAATTTCTTAGTTTTTCAGGATAAGTACTAAAAAATCCTTTATCTTTGATTTTATTTATTATACAAACCTGGAAACCTATTTTTGGAAATTCCAACAAGCCTGGATTTTTGAATCATATTACTCCACATGTGGTATTAATTTATCTTTGTCTTGCCTTCATGAAACACAGAAACAGATGTTGGACATTTCTGCTTTTTAAAAGGCCTCTGATCTTACAAAGATTCTTTCCAGGAATAGGCAGAAATAAGTTTTTAAGCTACAGATCATTTACAAGGTTGTTTCTGATGAAGTTTGTTTTGTTAGCAAAATGGATTTCACCCTTTTTTCAGATATTTTGATTTCCGATTGAACTTGCACTGGAAAAAAAATGTTTAAAAGTTGTCCTTTCTGTAGATCAGATTAAACCAGACATGGGATTAGAGTGCTGACCTATATTCATGAGTTTAATTGCTGTAGTGTACCTTAACTTCTTACAGATGTATGATTTAAATGGTTAACCTTTACTGGCTATCTTTACTAATGTGACCTTATCTCTTCAGATTCAGATTCTTAAGGTGGATGTTAAAAATAATTGTTGAAAGGTTAGATTTTCTTATGTATTTTGTGTGATTTCAGAGGAGGTATTGACCAAGTCTCATCAATATACGTGGATTGAATTGTGTGGTGTTGCCAAACCAAAATAACTGTAAATCCATCTGAATCAGCCAGATGAGACTTGCATACAGCTGGTTTATATTGAACAGGGCAGTACAAAGCAGCTGGAATTTATTGGTCAACCTGACCTAGCATTTATTAGTAATTTATGTAGTGCAAGGCACATGTTATGTGGGTGTGTATCAGCAGATAGATATCTGTGCCAAACTTGCCCACAGGTGCTATACAGACCATTTGTAAAGTGGACAGAGCAAAAAGGAGATGCACCATTTGTTTCTCAACTAACTTGAATTAATTACATCAGGGAAGAGGGCCTAACAACTTAATTGCATACTTTTTCTCATGCACAATCTACAAGACTTAAGAAGAAGTGTAAGGAAGGATCATTTTGTACCCAGATAAACAGATATTGTGCATCATATAAGCATTTTACAATTGTAAGTGAAATAGCTTCAGTGGATTCTGCCCTAGATTTTTTTTCATGTGTATTTGTGAAAAGTGGTTATAAAAATCCATCTTGAGAAGACTCTGTTCACTAGAGATAAAAAACTTTGAAGTCATTTTACAGGAAAGCTACAATAGTTTTTCATATATTTATTTACCATTGGCAAACCATGACGGTCTACTAACAGAGCTTTAAAATACAGGATTCTAATTGGAGATCTTGAAGGAGATTTCCCAGTTCTTCATGTCTCCTGTGGTCATTAACATCCTTTCATGGGACTCAAGAATGGGAAAAAATAAAAAGGACCCCATAAAGTACTACAAAGATATTTGTTCTAATCTAATGAACTGTTTTAAATTTCAAAGCTAAAACTTGTTTTGGACTGGAGAACTGAAATTTAATATATCAAAGTGTTGAAGTATGACATCAAAACTTTTTAGTCCTTTCAAGAAATTGTGACTTTACTGCTAATGATCTACCCCTTAAATTTCAGCAAAATGTGGGATTTTTTCTAATTGTACTCATATTGCTAATAATTTTTAACTATTATAATTTTATTTCTTAGTGAAAAATATGCGAAGAGAGAAAGGAAAAGAAAAAAGAAATAAAAGCAAAACCTCATAGTCTAAAGATTCCAAATGTTCCTACAAGTAAAAATTCAAATAATTTTACACAGAAAATTTGCATCTAGGTTGTTGAGAATATATAAAGCTTTGAAAAGCATACTCAGAGATCTGCTTGTCCATTCTATAGAAATATTGTCTCACAATTTCTCTAATCCAAATTATATTTAGTAACATATTTCTGGTGTTATCAAGGATTGCATGGACTGCATATAAGTGACACTGGTTTTATCAAATGTGATAAAAATTATTTGGATAAGGTTGAAGGAAATACATCAGATATTACTAACATTCATCTGATGTTTCCCCCTCAAGAATGTTTGCATACCTGTAGAGCCTGTAGGTAAGCAAATGCATCAAACCTAAAACACAACTAGATCAGTATTCATTTATTAATATTATTGGCCTGATATTTAGTTTCTAGGGTTATCAGGACTCAAGAACTTACATTTAGAGCCTATACTATGTCCTTCATACTGACTAGTTTGCAAAAAGGTAAATCTAAAAATTGAAGCAAGGACATACTCTGGAAGACTCAAGTTTGGGACATTTTCAAAGCTTTTTGGTGAGACAGTAGTACGGTCAGAGTTTTCAGAGAATAAATTTTGAGACATTGGATTTTCTACTTCCCATTTCAGTCCATAAATATCTAATGGTTGTTACTGAAGAAAGGTAAAAAAAAAGAGACTGAAGTTTCTATTCCATACTTTTTCTTAAAATTTTAAAATTCAGCTTTTTCCTATAGTATGCCCTCAAAATAACCGTGTACAGAAGTTAAGAGTGATAAACACCCTTTTAAGAATGATAAACAAGCACATCACAAAAGCATAACTATACAATATATTGGAATAAAATTCCTGGGCTAAAGGACAGCAGTGAAGTAGTGACCAAAAGTCAAATGATAAAAACCTGACTGAAAAATTTTAATTATATTTTTCTTACTGTTCCATGGCAATATAACCATTACATACTTTATTATTTTGAATATCTGTGGAGCAACATTTTTCTCTTAGTGCATGCTTTCTATGTTGCTTGCTCAGAACACAGGGATATCTAAGTCTTTTTCCTGAAAACACAGGGAACGTCATCAGACAAGGCAACCACCTCCTTCTGAAGGCTTTTCAAGTGAGCTACATGTTACTTGTCTTATTCCAGCTTGTGTGTGTGTGCCAGCTTCAGCTGGTGATGTCAGACACAGACCATTATGTGTTATTCCCAAAAGTGCCCTGCTCATATGGAGCTGCTTTCTTTTCAGAAATACATAAGTAGACTGCAGGTACAAGGGTCTGGCAACCTAGTTTGTTTCTTTGGGGTGTCATTGAGCACACACACTGTAGTGTGTGGGTCTAGAAGTGTCTGAGGTACTGGATGGAANCCCCATCAGTCCAGAGTGGGAATGCTGTTTGGATTCTCAAGGTCTTCTCTGTTAATTTATAGTACAAACTGGTATGGTTGTGACTCTGTAAAACAAAGAAAACCAAGCCGCAAACAAACAAAAATGCCCTCACACCAATTTTCAAGTCTAATGTAAAATTGATGTTAGAAAGATGCTTTTGGCCAGTAGACATTTTGAATGCCTCCTTAGCATTGCATTGATGTTTTACAAGCAGCTTTAAAAAAGCTATGTCGGAAGAGAAGCCACCTTGTAGAAAAAATGAATATATGCAGAATAATTATTTTTGACCTTGAACATTTTACAAAATTCTCAAAGAGATGTTAGCCAGCTTGAAATTGTGTGGTGGTTTATGAAATATCTATACAAGATGTCATAGAAGAATTAAACAAGATGACAGTATCTTGCAAACATGCAGGTCATGCACAATAAGTAAAACTCAGGTGCAGCAACATCAGTTGTATTTGTTTTTGTGTGCAACTCTTTTTGGCTCAGTGTTGAATATAAACTCAGTAAAAATTATCACTTCTCAAAACCAAAATCTAATTCTTATTTGTTCCAATTTTCCAATTGCTCTAATTTTCCAATTAAATTAATTACTTTTCTCTTTAATATTAATAAAAATGAGATGCTTTAAGAGTAGACTAGCATTTCAGTTACAGGGGTTCATTGGTGCTCTACTTTCCAAGGCTCCAGACAGACTCACCTCCTATCATATTAACAGAGTAGCATGCTAATGTAAGAGCTGTGCCAAAATAAAAACACTGAGCTAGTACCAGTTAGTCAAAAATTAAATTAAAAAATTAAAAATAAAAAAAAAAAAAGACAAGAGTAAAAATTAGCTCAGAATATTAGGTGGGAGGGATCACATTGGGCTTAGACAGACATGCTTGTTCTTTTAATGCTGTGAAGCAAATATCCAGAGACCATGTGTTCTAGGGAATGAGTGAATCCTTGCAGCTCTGGAGATTAATCAGTTTATCTCATTCAGATATTTCCAGGGCTCATATAGCCTTAGTGGCTATGTCTGCATGAGCAGATAAAGCACAATGAAGGCATAGGCCTGAGCATTGGCCATCATTTGTCCCTGTTCTTTAAGTACTAGCACACAGACTGGGATGTTACTTTTCCATGTCAGGTAGCACTCTCCTGGATAATGTTAGCTCATGATTTGGGGGACAGCACGTATTACTGTCCATCCCTGGTAAGATGTGCGGATGAGACCACTCCCTTTTGGGTGGTAAATTTACAGCCTAGTTTAGATGTGTACAGGAAAACTGAGATGCATCACTTAGCATCAGACAGAAGGAGAGAAGGAAGGACTGTAAAATTGCTCTGAGATCTTTGAAGTGTAAGAACAGAGTACATGTTCTGAGAAAAGAATAATGATGAGAGTATTTTCATCACTAGTTTATTTTTTCTTTTTAGTTTCCTACACATCTTTTAGATGGAATAAATAAATTGCAGAGCTGCAACATATTTTAAACTAAGATTTATCTGCTGTAGTGCTAGTATTATTAAAAGGTTAAAAATATTTAGTCATAGGCCTTGAAAAATCTTTTCCTCACTATCTAATTTGGGAATGAAATTGGGAAAGAAATATGGAACAAAGGTTATTCAGTGTTATCTACAACGATTGGTATATCCTATACATAATTGTGTCAAATAAGATCCATTAGCATGAAATGGAATTTTGCACTTTCTAAATTGCACTGCTTTAATCTAAATTAATTTTCAAATATTCTGCCAGATTTTGTTAATTGGATTCACAAGGTAGAGTGGGTACCACAGTTTCTCTTAGGCTTGTTAACAATGATGATCAACGTAAGAAAATAGTCTGAAAAGATGAGTCTAAATGACAACTTACAGTGACATTTTTGGATTGACTAGGATCTCTTCTATTGAAGCATTGTGAGGAGAATCCTGTTTTGTGTCACTGGGCAATAAGTCCAAACCTGAAAGGACCAAGTAAACATTACTACTGCTTCTAGATGCATAGTGAATCCTCCACTGAGTAGCAGCATTCAGAACTACACTCTGTAACTGCAGAAAAACCAAGAGTGTGTTTAATAAAATTCTGACAGGGCTGCAGGGAATCACAGCTTACCCAGGAGACAGACAGCTAGGTTAGTTACCCAGGGGACAGGCAGCTAGGTTAGTAAGAGCTCATGGTCTAGCTCCTAGGCTTCCAAAACTAAAATATCTTATAATTCTCACCCTGGAATTGTTTAATAACATTTTGAGGGTGATAGTTGTAACAGCACACTTTACCTGCTGCAAAAGGCAATAGAAGAGAGTCCACACTTACAAAGTTTATGTGTTGGTATGTAAATTCCTATTTTTCTTTCTTTATTAACAACCACTGCAGACTAATTTCTCAGCAGAAATCATAATTTTATCCATTTTTCATGCTGTGCTTTCGTCAGGGCTGCATTTAGAGATTGGAAAACCTCATCAGTGGAAGGGTGGCTGCTTTGATTGTTTTTGATAGAATGCTTTAATTAGGTCACCATAAAAACTGTGTTTTAATAACCTATGTCATTACTGAACAAGGACGATTTAAATTCTGCTATAAAGAGGCTTCTACAGCATCAGACATCTGCTCTAAAACTTACTGTGGCAATATAATCACTGGATTGCATGTACAAATTTGATTATCTCGAACTTCCAGAAATTATTTCGATCTGATTAGCCCAGGGAACTTATCTTCAAGTATTGGTTTTGTATAGATTGACCAAAATCTTAACTCATGTCAGATATTAAAACCTATAATCACAAGTTAAGTGGAAGATGAAGGAACATAATGGCAAACAGAAGATAGTATTTCTGGTTTTGTCTTAGTAAGTGATCATTTAATTCATGCTAAGATGGCAGCAACCAACACATCTGAAATTTGCAAACTTCTATCCAGTTACACTTCTGAGCTGCATTTTATTTTAAGTGACCTTAGTACTAATCACTGTTAATGGCACAGTGTGTTGTTGTTTTTTTAATTGCCAAGGAAACATCAATAGTAAAATACGTGGCATTTTAATGCATCCCTTTGCAATTCAGCATGATAAGACCTTAATGTGTCATACAAATTTAAAGTGAGATCACTGGGTAATGGGGTACATATGGTGATCCTAAAAGAAAAGGTTACTATGGAGAGCAATTAAAAAGCCCTTTTAAAAATTATTTTTGCTGCTTAGGTATTAGTTTTAGAAGTAAAGAGGGATTTGCTTTTCGCTACCAGATGTATTGTCACTTTAGATTCTGCAAATGGTTTGGGAGGCTGTCATTAAAATATGTCTTGACTGCAATATGGAAGCCTCAGTTTGACAGGACTGTCCCACCCATATCTGAATCTTTTTCCTCTGAAAGAATGATCTCTGGAAGAAAAAGGAGGACAATGAGATCAGCTACATATCTTCTGTAGTGCTTGGAGAATTAAAGGATAGTCAAGAGACATAATATTCAGTACCCAATTTCATCCTCTCTTCCTTTTGAAACACCTAGCTGCAGTTCAGGCCAGTTAAGGACTGTATCACCTCTAGAAGAATCCAGCTCTCTGATCTCTGTAACAGATACCTGTTTTTAACTTAAATGACTGCATCAACATTTAATGGGGGTGAATCTATGCCTCACTGCTTCAATTCTTCATCTGCAATGACAGCCTCAGATACAGATGGTTAATTAATGAATAGGATGTATGGCAATATACATTAAAAAGTACCCAAAATTATTATTCATCATTACACTTACTGAGTTAACTGCTGATATCATAGCACACAAGAAAAAAACCAGTATTTTGTCCTGGACAAGACCCAGTAACACTTTTGCTGCTAACGTGATCTGGAACTGCAAAGATTCGGAAACTGGAAATGACCTTTTCAACCCAGACGATGATAAATCCTCAGAGCCCATAACTTCTTCAACATGTTAAGCATGTTTTCAGGGGACACTGTGTGAAAATCCCAGCTGGCAGGACCGAAAATTTGCACTCTTAGTCCCTCCTTTAAACTTTTGTTGTCTGGCTCTTCATGATGAAAAATAGATTGGGAGGATTATGGAGGGGAGCTAAGCTTGTGGCACACAGGAAGCTGAACTGAGATGTCATGGAGTTGATCTCTAGCACTCAAGAATATCTGAATGAGTGGACAGCTGCATTTCTTTTCAACTGTTGAGACAATGGCAAAGAAATTTTTCTTTTTCCCAAGTAGGAGCCCATATTTTTTTAATTATTAGGGAGATGATAGTGAAAGAAATCTATTTGATTTACCTTTCCTACGTTCAAGTAGAAGGCAACAGAAGTCCACTGCAGACCAAGACTGGTTCTAGATTTTCAGTCAGATATAAGTAAGTTTTTTCTTACAACAACACAGAGAAACTAGAAAACAGTTTAATCATCCTCTGTCTTAAATCTGTCCTAAAGACACTAGAGAACATTTCATGCATTTTAGCAATGAAGAAATCGAAGCCTGAATACAGAAAATGCATCTTCATTTGATTTTGAAGTATCAAATAAATAAACCACAGAAATATCTGCATACCCCTAAGCATATGCAAAAAAAAAATAATAAATCTATTATTGGAGTCTTTATTTCCAAAATGATTCTGAATTCTTCCCCCAAACATTCATATTTTTACAGCAAAAGTCAATCAGTGACAGTCTGGTTTTATCCTCTTAGAACTAAATTCTTGGTTACCGACATGACTATATATATATATATCTCATGGATTAATTTGTAATGTGGAGTATAAATGAGATGGGATTTTTTGTCTTTTTTTCTGGTGTGAGGACATAAACTCCTTATTACAGGTATGAAAAATAAAGAGTTCCATCAGCATGAAAGTGGTCCTGTGAAGC